>BQNB010068870.1:1059-33692 GCA_026074375.1 Tanacetum coccineum
CTTTAGAGTCCGAGTTGTGAAAACATGATTTAGTGGTTCGTTTTTGATACGTCAACTATTAATTAATATATATCTTTTTCGTTTTCAAGCCAAATAAATTAAAAATAACTTCCTCTTGGGAAATATAATAATAAATATGACTTATTTTTTGAAATATGTTCTGAAAATTTTTACAGGTCACGCGGTAATTGTTTTTACGAGAAAATAAAAGACCAAAAGTCAAGAAGTTAAGTCAGACCCAAAAAGTCAAAGGGTAAAATCGTCATTTGAAATTTCGAAAATTCTCGGATGTTACAGTACCTACCCCTTAAAGAAATCTCGTCCCGAGATTAAATTTGTGTTATCCGATTGTGTGACCGAGAAAAGGTTTAAAATCTGATAAACCGTTTCTAAGCAAGACGATGATAACTTTCTTCAGCAAGATTAGATGTTTCGATACTTCTCAACATACCAAAAGTTTGGCTAAGTTGACCAGGATATATAATCCATCAAGGTAGATATTTTAGAAAAATATCGTTACAAGTTTATGATTGATATTAACACCACGGGTATCGCTCTCACTCGAACATCCCGCTTACTCAGACCACAATATTGTCTGCTTTGCCCTCATGCTCACCGCTTTGCTTTTGTGTCCCTTGCTTAGGGACTTCCCGCAGGTCACCCAAACCAGTGCTACTCTCACTCAAGCACGCTCAACTGTCAGTTCTTGGCAGTACTAGGATGTACCGCGACCTAAGTCTTCCTACTAGTGGCCCGGATCGTCGAAAATTAAAAATTCCAACATTTCCATATGGCGACTAGCACAATCGGCTCGGTCCTATCCCAACACATTACATCCTAGATGAATTGAATCATTCAGTCGAGAAAATCACTCACATTCCTACTTCCATACCGCTCGACTTAAGACATTGGCTACTTTGGTCGTTCCTCCAGAATGGGGACGGATGTCACCATTTTTCTAGAGTCTCCAATCAAATCGCCCCTCTTTACGCACTCGAGTCGTCACGTCACGGAGTAAGGATCACTACGCCCAACCGTAGGTCAAGCATCGCATAGTGTCTTATTTTAATCCTTGACGATAAAAGAATATCACTACTATACCACCACTACACTCAATAACGGGGAAAAGAAAAGAATTTTCTTCACGGCCATCGGTGGATACAACAATAATAACTCACATTTGATGTAGGAGAAGTCTTCTCCATTCTTCACTTTCAACTTCCTTTACTTTGGAAACCTTATGACCCCGAGAAGATCCCTTCTCAGTGTCGGTATCAGGTTTCTTGGGTACTCCACCATTTAATAAATTTTCTCAAGACTTTCGGGTACGTTTACGTGTCCATGCTCGATGGCACTTTATACCTTGTGTCATATCGGATACCATTAAGCCCACTCATTTATAATTCCTTATTTACATAAAGAAGCGTCCAAATTTATGTAAGTAAGAAATGATAAACTTATGGTTCAGTGATTTACAATTTATTTATTTAAATGAAGAGGCGTCCCAATCCTTTCAAATAAAGAAATTATAAATCATCCTACTTAATAATTCCCGATGTAATACGCGTACTCACATAACCTTCAAGGTGGTAAATGACATGACGATGCATGTGCTCTAATGAGTATAGGACGAGTGCTTAGAACTCGTCTTCAGAGACGGGGAGTAAAACAATCAGGGAAGATCAACATAGCGCTCAAAATAATTGATGAGTACTCAGTCCGAGTAAATACGATAAAGGTCCTTATGAACTAATCTACATAGCAATTATCATATCAATCCTCCTATTACAAGTCCCGCCCATACAAGACTTGTAATACTTAGATTCATACATAATTCCATGTAAACAGAACTGTGACGGGTTTTGTTAACATAGCAATTATCACATCAATCCTCGTATTACAAGTCCCGCCCATACAAGGAGACCATTGTGCAACTCACAATGTCTGACATATAATTGAGACCATTGTGCAACCCACAATGTCTTAAGAAACGCTCCGGTATTTATATAAATAACTCTTATATAAATAATCGTACGATATACGCGAAAGGAAAGCAAGCATATATATATCATATATATGTATGCCACGTAAGCACTCAATGCAGCACGTAATGAAAGCACATAAGCAAGTAGCGTGTATGCACTTTGAAAATGTTTGTTGTAGAATGCAATTATATGTGAAAACGGTTTATAGTCTAAGGGTAAAATATGCAACCTATGTTTCTCTATAACCATTGCTCTGAACCAATCTTGTAACACCCCCAAAAATCACTTACAACGCAGCGGAATACCAAATGGGGTGTTACTTCGTAATACACAGCAATAGATACAAGAGAACGACCTCTAGGTGTCGTTTGAATAATAACATTTGTTGATTTAATAAAAATCTGAATTTAAATAATACATTTGTCCCATAATTTGCATCACAATGAAAAGCTTGAATGTAAAGACTCCAATGCACATCAAATAGTCCAAGCATCTAATCCACCTGAGAAAAACATGCTTACAAGTGTCAACATTAAAGTTGGTGAGTTCATATATTAGTTTAAATATAAATGTAATCCACTGTATCATCACAGTACCATGTAAAAATCCCAATGATTTATAAAGAATGCATGACAGATGTAATGTCACCAAAATGTTCCAAGTATGTATGTGTCGGGGGGCCCTGTAGTCCCCAACAATGATCCGACATGTTATAACGTATCTATATCACCTGAGAAAAACATGCTTAAAACGGTCAACATAAAGTTGGTGAGTTCATAGGTTAGTTTAAATATGAATGTAAGTTTCAAATGAATGTATTTGTCCACTATGTCATCACAGTACCATGTAAAAATCCCAAAGATTTATAAAGAATGCACGACACATTTTATGTCACCAAAAGTACCAATCTTATCTCAAAGATTTATAAAGAATGCATGACCAATTTAATGTCACCAAAAGTACCAATCTTATCCCAAAGATTTATAAAGAATGCATGACCAATTTAATGTCACCAAAATGTTTCAAGTATGTATTGCCACTTTATTCAAGGCACAGTAAATATCCATGTGAGTATAAAACAATGATTACAATTACTCTAAGTTCATGAAACTGCGACGTAGACTGTTTGTATGCCACTTTATTCAAGGCACAGTAAGAATGTACCCATCGTAGGTGTTCCCTCCAAGAACACCTAGGCAGTAATAAAAGAATATGTTCCCATCGTGGGTGTTCCCTCCAAGAACACCCGGGCATTAATGAAAATAATATGTACCCATCATAGGTGTCCCCTCCAAGGACACCCGGGCATTTCTGAAAATAATATGTGTATGTGATTGTTGGCCCCGCAGGCGCCAATCCAATCGTAATCCGACATGGTATAACGTTCGTTCCCAGTGATAGCTAGTCACCCGAACGGGGATTGTCAATCCCAAATAGATCTATCTTATAACATTCGCGCTTACCCTCCGAGTAATTAACAGTTCATGCAACTTAAGCTAATCCATAATCATAAAAGTATAGTATGTGTTTACGTTCAAAAATTAAACCAAGTATTGTATCTCCTCGCAGATTATATAAATGAGTATGTAAATCAAACAGGTAATCAACCATGTAAATGCATTTGTAAACAAGCATGTTCTCACGCTCAAAAATATATGCAAAACATGTAAAAACGTGGGGCTATAAACTCACAATATCCTTTAAAAACAATCACATTGTTATAAGGTAACCGAGTAAGTATAAGAGTTTGTAGACAAGCATGTATCCCCCTCGCGGGTTTATAAACATTCAAAAGATTGAAAAGCGAGGTTATGAAACTCACCTCGATGATGTAGAACGATTGACAGATAGGCATCTAATATGCACAACACAAACGGAAGACGAAGCGGCTCGATCAAGAAGTTGCAGCTAATCTTAACGGCTAAGTCCCACTAGCCTAGGATAATGTATTTGGGTTTTCTGATGAATGGTTACGTCAACGCGACACGTTGATAAAAGATTTAGATTTAAAGTTGTAATAGTTTGGTGGTTGGTTAAATAAATGAATTGAAAAGTGAACGCAAAGTATGTAATATATTCTGTATATATTACATATGAAAAATAAACCCTTATATAACTCATACCGTGAATTATATAACAAAGATAAACAATCCAAAGATTAATGTGAAGTATATAATACTTTACAGGTATTATATAAGAAACGTGAGAAAATAATTAAAACAAGATATTTTGACACCAATTTAATTAATAAAAAGTACTTGCATAAATGCAGACCACACGGTCCTAAAGTTATAGTTTTAAACAAACTATTTATTGTAAAGCTTTTTACAACATTATGATGTTATCTCCTAGCGGACAATTATAAAATATAAAATAATATTTTATAAATTTATATTTCGTTTCCTCGACGGGTCGTGTCTAAAATAGTTATCTCATTGTAAAAGTATAGTTTTCGTTCATTGGTCATATTATCGTATAGTTATATTTTAGTATATTTTTAAAATATAATTTAGTCCTTTTATCGGTTTCTAAAGTAACAACATTTTTTGTGAATCATAAATATATATAGAAAATTATATAAATTTCATCATGACTTTTCCCGTTTATATAACATTTTCCATATTTATAAAATCTAATGTTTCTCCACTTTTCAAACAAACCGTGTTGCAATATCCTCGTGCTTTAAATATATATATATTTATATATATATTTCTAAACTAAACAATATAATGATTATTACATTTATTTAACCATTTAACCACCTTTATATATATCCGGTTTTAATATTTTTAAAACCTTAAGTTATATTTATTCATCGTTTTATATGAACCAAACGCACCCTAAAGTTGTTTCTGCTCACCCAAACGCGCCCTTATGGTGAAACTGCTAACCCAAACGCACCCTATTCGTTTCTCTAACCCAAACGCACTCGTTAGGCAATATGCCAAACAAACAAACACCCATTATGTTTGTTTTTCTGCCCAACCAAAGGGCCCCCCCCCCCCCCACACCCCGCGCCCCGCCCCCCCCCCCCCCCCCCCCCACCCCTTGGTGGCTGTTAAACCCACAACCAAACGCACCCTTGTGCGGTTCCCGCTAAACCAAACGTACCCCATGGCTGTTAAACAGCCATCCAAACACACCCGTATTGGTTTCTACTAAACCAAACGCACCCTAATCTATTTGACCCGAAACCAAACGCACCCCTGGTGCGTTTTTAAGCAAACCAGACGCACCCTTTTCGGTATTAACAGCAACCAAACGCACCCTAATTATTTTCTACAAAACCAAACACACCCTAATCTGCGGTAACAGTCAAAACGCACCCTTCGGTGTGCGTGACAGCCAAACCAAACACCCCCTAGCTATTTTTGTAAAACCAATCGCTACCCTAATCTGTTGTATGACAACCCAACGCACCCGCTGCGTTTTTAAACCGAACACACCCGCTGCTGAACCCCCGAACAAACACCCTTTTTGTTGTTAAAGACCAAACACGACGCACCCTTTTGTGACAACTCGAACCGAACGCACCCTCTCAGGTTATAACCAAACCAAACGCAGCCTCTTGCTGCTGACCGGAACCTAACACACCCTTTTTTGTTTGTCTAAGGCCAACTCGACACACCCCGGCTGTTAACCCACCACCCGACGCACCCTCGGCTGTGAGACAAAAACAAACGCACCCTGTCTCGGTGTAAAATCAAACCGAGCGCACCCTTGGTGCTAACTCAAGAACCAAATGGACCCTTATGGTGGTGGTGGCATAGAGGTGGTGATTTATGGTGTGCGTCCGGTGTGGACGGCGGGGGGGGGGGGGGGGAATGGCGCGTAGAGGAGAGTGGTAGTGGGGATCGGGTAGATCCGGTAAAGAGAAACCTTTTTGGAGTCGGCCAGAAATCTCACCGGAAAAGTTTTCCGGTGGGCCGGCGACGGCGACGGTGGTGGCGGAGGGGTGGCCGGCGGTGGCCGGTCAAATTGAGGGAGAGAGAGAATTATATAAAGTTTTATGTGTGGTTTTTTGTTATGAAATGAAAAAAGATATATAATTTTTATATATATAAAAAACTTTAAAATGAAAGTGTAATCGTGGATAATAATGAGGGTTAAGTTGTGTAGAAATTTCACAGGGCCCAAATGTGAATCTTTCGGTTAAATAACGGTTTCGGGACTCGTTTGAGCGTCTTAACGGATGAATTTAAAATACTGAAACTTGTGCTTACGTTCAGAATCATTTTTCTGATAAGAATGAGTATTTACTTGATAATATTTCATAAATATTTTTATAACATTTAAAATAAATATCTGTTATTTATTTTGTGACTTGGTTAAAAATATAAAGAAATTTTAACTCGGATATTCGCATTATCAACAACGCTTAAATAAGTAAAATATTAAATAATTGTATTTAATATTTTTATTAAATAAATAGTGATAATTAAAAATAAATTTAATTATTTTTGTGTATCGTTACCCGTTATGTGCAGTTTTCAAAACTTTGCGAGGCTGTTTTAGCCCTCTTCTGCTTGTTTTCAAGTCTCGGGTAAAACTAAAATGTTGTCTGAAATATCGTTTTACATCAAATTGATTTAGGGTCCGAATCGTGAAAACGTGATTTAGTGGTTCGTTTTTGATAATCAACTATGAATTAATATATATCGCTTTTTCGTTTTTGGGAATCAAAATAAGTTAAATAACTTTCCTGAGAAAGATGTAATAATAAATATGATTTATTATTTAAAATATGTTTCGAAGATTTTACCGGTCACGCGGTAATTGTTTTTACGAGACAATAAAAGACCAAAAGTCAAAAAGTCAAGTCAGACCCAAAAAGTCAAAGGGTAAAATCGTCATTCGAAATTTCGAAAATTCTCGGATGTTACATTATGCGTCGTAACTTATATTTACAAGTTCATGCGATTTATATCTTAGGAAAATATAAGCATTATTTGTAAGTTACAAAGTTTACATATTTTCTTATCATGTCTATTTATTTATACCGTAGTCGCCAATTAATTTGTAGAATTATCAGTTATATATATATATATATGTCACGGTTCGTTCGATTCGTTTAAATAATTTATAAAGATTATTTATTTACATCTAATACTCTATTTTCTAAATTAAGTAATTTACACAATTAACCCTTTAGTTCCCATAGTATCGCATGTAATCCTTTAATTTTCTAAAATAGTGTTTAACTTTTATATTTCAATTTCTACGCTCCCAACCTTATAACTTTTACGTTTTAAAAACCGAGTAAGCTTGAAAGTATTTTTAGTGTCAAATAGAGTATGTAACAGTGATTGGTTCACTTACTCGTTTAAAATTCGGTTTCGTTGTTACAAACCTCTAGTCCATCAAAAAATGTTATTTAACTGTTCTACTTATCGAAATTATTATGGCTCGTTAATGAGTTTGCCAACCCATTTGGGTTCGGCTGGAACGACCCAAGAGCTCGAAATCATGCAAGTGTTAATACTCCCCTCACGTCTAAGTTTTTAAAACAAATATTACATGCATTATTGCTCTATACATTACAAAATAACCACATGGCCTACTCCTTTTCCTTTTTCTGTTTTCTGTCGAGCCCAACAGTAGGGTTGATAGCCACTGTTGTGGTTTTCTTCTTCTACCCAACACACCCTTAAAACATGTGTAACTAGGTTTTCTCATTTATCCCGCATGATTTTGCTTTATAAGGTTAGCCACGGGGTAGATAAATGTCGAGACCAAGGACGTGGTTGTGTCTTTCGCAGCCAAACGGCTGTAACGGTGGTAGCAGCCCACTGCGACTTGTTTGCGTGCAAACGTGGTACGCCTCATGTGGTAAAACGGTGTCAAATATTACGAGGCCTTGATACGAACCAACGAGCATGATTTGCTTGGGTTCATTAGGGGCTGTGACGTCCCAACAGTGAGCCAACGGCTCGTTGTGGTTCGTCATGTGTCACCTTGTTACGCCCAAGGTAACACACCAAAGCCACTACATAAGAGTCATATGCAAATCACGTATAATCCTAGTATCTACTCGTCCTTAGTGAGACAACATTTTGTTATGACATATATGCTTAGAGTTTTTGTAAAACTTCTTGGTTCGTTGTTCATTTTTCTGAATAATATGTCTTACCCTAGTTTCCCATGCACAAATATTTCATTCATGGTACTATTGAAAGCTTGGTGCGAGCATGCATACGTGCCCAAGGGTTATGCATGGGTCGTACCACGTGTGTCGTGTACTTTCCATGCAAAACCAAGGCTCTCGTCTAGCTTGGCAAGGCTAGACGTGTTTCGTTTGAGTCGTACGCTAGACCACCAGGTAAGTGACATAATATAATAGACGTTAAGCTACGAGTGCGACTTACCAAGGTCCAAGTTTGCTAGCCGATGAGGAGAGGTGATGGTGGTGAGAAAGCTCGAACCTCCCTTGGTTCCTACCCTTTTAAACCCGGCGTCTCTAGGATCTTGAATCCAACGAAACCCCAAACTCGAGCCTTATTCTTTCTTACTTGTTTTTCGTGAATAAGTTGTGATAGAAAGGAGCGTGCATGGCATCTCATTTATATAACTAGTGTTAGGTTGGTTACTGATATTTTTCAATTGTATGTGAAGTGATATCACACCCACTATTAAACAATAGTGATATTTCCTAACACTATTTGTTATCATTGGTACTTCCTAACACTATTGGGAATATGTACTGTTCTTGACCCTTTTTAAAACTTTATATCAGATGTTGAGACGTAGCTTGTGAAAGTTTTTCAAAAGAAAGAAGTTAGTAGGGTCGTATGTAAGTATATATATAATGATGTTTCACCATTATTATTATTATTTTTGAATTTGGTTAAAGGTTGTCACGGTTTTTAAATTTTTATGTCTAAGTCTTGAGATGGGTAGTGTACCGAGATAAAATCTTTATAAGGGAAAACTTTGGGCATCGACGTGGGCACGGGTATTTATTTGAGCATAGACGGTTTCATGAAAATAGTATAATTAGATGACTCCGTTTCACTGAATGTGAAATAATTACGGTTTTATCGCTACAAGTTCTAAAATATCCTTTTAGATACTAAAGCAATAATGGTGATATTCGCATGCTATTTAGACTTTCTATAACACGGAGGAATGCATGTCGTTCATAGAATAACTTCCTTTTAAGATTTATGGTAAAATTTGCAATTTTTGCGGTACATAATTCTTACTTAAGAAAAGGGAAATCTTAAATTTTTACGGAGTGTCACAAGTAATATGATCATAAATATTGACCTGTCTTTGCCCTTGGTTTAGTGAATAGTTAGACTAGCATGTGACCTGGGATTAACAAATAACGTTCTGATTCCTTGGGTAAAGATCTAGACAGTGGACTACTAGTATATAAAGAGCTGTTAAGCAGAAGTTAGTAAAGTCTCGTTGAGCTAGGATTTGATAAGATCACCATTATTTGTAGGTTCTTAGAATTCACACATATAATATCTAGAGAGAGAAAGTTAGAGAGAGAGAGAGAAATGGATGGAGAGAATATGTAAAACATACTAAAGAGTGTGTGTGAAATGATTTCTTCCAACACCCTCTCCATGTGTGGAGAGGGTTTAAATAGTTCTTACACGCCCCATAAAACAGGCTATGGTGTGGGCTTACAGTGGGTAAAGACCCGGCCCAACACCATAAATCATACGATTACTGTACCCACTACGAGCTATGCTAAATAAGAAATACATGGGGTGACCGAGTCTTTTTTCTTAATCCTAACAATCTCCCCCTAAGGGAGGTCACCCCAGAAAATACAATTTGAATCCTAGCATTCCATGAGTTGATCTTTGACTCTAGCTCGTAGTCTTTGATTCTTCAAGTGCTCTCTTTGTACGGCAAGTAGTGATCTTAGAGCATAGTTCCTTTGACTTGTGTGATCTTTGAGCTTTCTTTGAGATCATCAGCCACAGTAAATCTCTTAATCATCCTTGTTGTGAAGTATTGCCTTCATGTGATGTTGTGACCTTCGGACCGGCATGCTCACACCTTCTGTATCCCCATGGGAAATAGCAAACATCAGAGTTGCGGAGCTTGGTTGTAGGGTTCTTTTAGTTATCATGATGTCTTTGTTTAGGAATATGTAGTGTGAGCATGGGGTTGTGAGTTGACATGTCTCATGCCAGCAGCTGCTACCGTCGGGTTTCCTGCAATTATATGTTAGTGATAAACAAACGAAAGTGTCTTTGTTCACTTTCGTTGAATAAGGTTGCAAGAACCACGGTTCCCCGTTAATCAGTATAAATACTGCCTGTGATCAGGTAGAATTCCAAAGAATCTCCTTGACAGGTTTTTGCAGCTGCGCTAGCCATTCTCAAACCGGAGGGTCTCAAAGTAGACAAAGCACGGAATGAGTGAACCAGTGGATTAATACCCACTGATTAATGAGAAATTGATTTGAAAATCAGTCGAGTGTCACTCAGAAAAGAGTTTTTGTGACACATCGAAAGTTTTATCATATATAAAAATCAATTTTCATCAGAAACACTTTTGTTTTGAAAAATATACACAGTCAATGTGCTTGAAAGTTTAGTTGTTGAGCACATCGAACGGTTTTTCAAAAACTACTCGTCAATTCACTGCCTGGAACAAGTTTGATTCATAAAGAATCGCACCATCGTTTCTTTCCAGTTGTCACAAGCTTGATCCTTAAGAGGATCTCACATGTCACCTACCAAGAGCTTGTTTGATATTGGCTCTAGAAGGATTTCCATCTTCATTGTGAGTACTTTCGTATCACTCGGATGTTCTGGCAATACCACGAGGATAATGCGTAGGACTCTTAAGATCTTTACTTGTTATCACATTGTGTGATGAGCAAGCATAGTTTGTATTAGTGTCCTAACGAGATTTATGGATGATCTCATGGCTCTAGACTCAATAGTGCATTTTTGGTTTTAGTAGTCGGAGGCTGGAGCAGACTGCCACCTTTTCAATATCATCTAACTCAGAGTGAGAGAGACGATAGAAATGTATTGATCTCCATGAGAAATGAAACAAGAATCCTTTGAGGGATCTTGAGTGGCTAGGGAGGGTTGTGCAGCGTATCACTGGGTCCATGATACTTGTCTTCAATGTCAGCAATCAACCATGTGATTCTGACAGCATATGTAGTGACCCGGTTTCTGCCTAATGTTTAAGGAGGGCTGCTTTCTTTTCACCCTTTATCTTAACATTTCTTTTTCATTCTTCAACCCCTTCGGTGCTTACCGAGACTTCATTACTAGTACCTTGTTGGGTATGTTCCAGTACTAGCTCCATCTCAGTCTGCACTATTCCCTTATTCTCACCAATTACTCATTTTGAAATCATACTAAGGACTTCTACACTACTTAGTGGATTTTCCGGGTAGATCCGGCTCTGGTGGGATCATGGGAACATGTACCTAACCATACCATCCTTATAACTCCGATAAAGTAAATACAGGGTCAGTCTTTTGGTACTGTTCTCTTCGCCATAAAACCATTTGAAAATCAATCAAGGTACGGGCGATGTAAACATCAAAGCATTAGTACCTCGATTGTTTTGATTCATGAAACTGCTCCCCTCAACATGTGCGTCGATATTTGAAATTGTTTGGCACATGAAGGGAGGAGTACCTGCTTGAGTCTTAATAGATTACATTTTTATTAGATTTAATATTTAAATCACATTCTCTCCCCTAATCAAAAATTTCAAACCCTTTGAGATTTAGGATCTCAATTGATTTAAATATGTTAGAAAATTTAGGAGAAAATGTGGTCTGATAAAATACAAGCCAATATTGGAACCTATATATGCCCCCCCTTAATTAATGAGGGATTCTGTTAGTGTCAGTTATGATGAGTTTATAAATGATTTGGAGTTTAACGAGAAACTCATGAAAAATTCATTAAAATGACACATAACACTGATTACCACACTACTTATTGATGTATAAGATTATGATATGAAAAATAGGATCTGACATGTTTAAATCAAGTATGAATGAGTCATAATGTCCTCTGCAACAGTCTTTTGTCCGTCACTATTTTCCTTGCACCAACCAGCACTTCTAAACTCCTCTTGAAATGTCTTTCCAGCAAGAGGTTGAACACATTTGAACATGAGCTTGTGTGGTTGGTGGTGTGGGTGTTGATGCTGTCTTTTCAGTAACCATTGAGATAACAGGGTCAATGAGTGGAGTTCGTTGGACAGCAAGGTCCTCTTGATGAATGGGAACATCCACCATTGATTGAATCTCGAGTTCAGCAGATGACAGAGTTAAATTGGTTTGTACATATCCAGCTTGTTTCTCTGCAACTACTGCTTCAGTTTTGTATTCTCAGCTTTGTATTCCTCATCATTGGAGACATCATGAACTTCCTTAATAGATTAAGAAAGTAAGCTGCTCGAGCTACCAGAATTGTCCTTTGGCTCATCGGGAACCTCTGGAGTAGTACCAGATCCTTCACTTGAACCTTTGGAAAGTTGTTGAATTTTGTGGTCAAGCAAGCTTATTCATCTTTTAGAAGCTTCAACAGCTTCCCCCTGAATCAACAATCATTTCTTATGTAGATTCATGGCTAACTTGCATGCCGCATTAAGAAGACTTGATGTGTAAAGCCCAAATATCTGAAATACACAATTAATTCAAAACCGAAACACCAAAGTCAATCAAGACTCAGATATCTGAATTTATCCTTATATGATAGAGATGATTTAAATTGAAACACCAAAGTCAACTAAGACCCAGAAGTCACAATTATACCCTTTAAATAGCCGAAATGATAACACCTAAGGCAACTAAGTCCCGAATGTACACATTTCTTCTTGCAAGATACTGAAAGTATCTCAAGGATCAGCCCCGCCCCGCCCCGCCCTCATTCTCACCATACTTATCAAACCTATGTGTACCTCTTTTGTTAACAGATTCTACTCCTTCGAAAATAAGCTTAGTGATTGACAGATTGGGAAAATATTAAATGAATCAGAAACATATCATCAACTTCAAGGCTTCTAACACTACGTAATTATTTCCAAACAATCCTAAGCCTTTAAAAACTATGAGGTGTTGGCAATCTTGGTCGTCTAAAGTTTTAAGCCTAAGTCACTGATCATGAAATTATATTTAAGCCCATTAAGTTAATAACTTATGACAACTGAAGCCCTTGGAGTTAAAATAAATTAACTCCCCCTCAAATCATTATCCATTAAGTTAAAACTTTTTCCATATAATTACCGTGACATGATGAAGATAATTCGAAAACACTTTCTCCCCCTCGAACAAAGACCCGTATTCTATTTAAAGATCTATTGTATTTGTTCGAGTGGTCGAAATTTCTTGAAACTCTGTTTGTAATGTCAAAAACACTGATTCATGATTTGATTAGAACACTTTTTCAATCGTTAACTCCGAACATGCTTTATAATCAATAAATTTGTAGACAAATCATTCGGAGTAATAAAAACTTTGTTACCCATGGCAACCTAGGTCCTTCTAGTTGCAAGTCAAAAGGCGTAAGTTCCTAATTACCATATGTTGCATTCTAAACCTTAAAGGATGAAACAAGTAACATCTAAAGCTTAAATGAGTTAAAATACATTAACTCCCCTTTTAAATCATGATCCGTTACTGTCAAACCTTTTTGTTTACTCCATGTTTGAAAGATCATTTTGAAAGAATTATTAGCACATTTCTCCCCCTCAAATAATGTCCCGTTTTCTATTTAAAGAGCTGTAGACATTGTTTGAGTGATAGAAAATTCTTTTAAAATCTTTTATGATGAGAAACTGAGATGACTGATTTGGTTTTTGAACGACAACACCTTTTTCAACACGTGTAACACAAATAATTTTTAGAAGAATCATAGACGAAAAATCATTTGGTTAAAAAGAAGACTTCTCTTCTTGATCAAGAAATAATGCACTGAAGTACATTTGATCGAGGGTGCACGGATATGACGTAATCCATGCTCGGGAGAACTAATCACCCTTGTTAGGAACCAGCCATCTTTTTGGCGACTGCTTTCCTCATTTTGAAAACCGGATTGCATATCAGAAATAATTAGCAAGCCATATATACATGTTTTTAAAAGCTGTTTGAACTTCTGCTTCGAACTTAATTTAAAAGACCCGTGTCGTTTATGAATGACATTTCTAGGTCAGAAGGAGGTTGTGGTATGAGTCCTGAACTGATTGTTCTAGGAGTCAAAAGTTGAGGACCGGGTCCTGAACTGATGTGTGCATGAGCCGTATGACCATTTTTCAAACATCAATCAATATGTTATGTACATATAAAAATGAAAATCTTTTTGCGTTTTTCTGGTTTTATATATTTACATAGGATACATGAAGAGATACCACCATAACTCTTCTGTTTTGTCTGCCAGCTTTTTCAGCATTTCTGGAGACATGCTTTGCATTCCAACCTTTTACATGAGAAATTCAAGTTTTTCTCGTCCTAACGGCTTGGAGAAGATATCTGCCAGCTGAAATTATGTGCCGACAAAGTAAAGTTCAACCACTCCATTTTCCTTTTGCCTCTTGATTTGCCTTGTTTTTAAGAACACCTCCCAGTTCATCTAATTTCACCTTATAAATCCACTTCAAGGTAATAATCGTCACTTGATCTGGACGAGGTACTAGCTCCCAATCTCCAAATGATTGAACTCATGGAGCTCTTCATGGCATCAAACCAACAGGATTCAGTTAATGTATCTTTATAACTTTTGTGTTCAATTGAAGAGAGGAAAGCATCATAGTAGCAGAACAGGGCTTCGGTTTGTAGTTAGAGTCTTGTAGATATCGGTCTGGAAGGATCACCGATAATCTTGTCAAGCGGATGATCCTTGGTCCATTTTTTGATGTGCTTTTGTGGTTGATTTACTAAATGCACGTTGGTTGGGATAACAATTTGGGAAGACGATTCATCAGAACTAGGTTCTGTAATTTGGAAGACCAAATTACAGATCATTATCCATGTGTGCAACTTTAATACCATGATCATCTTCTTCAACACTAGTAGGAGTAACATGAGATTGTTCTTCTTGAGTGGTTTGTGAGGTACTTGTAGAAGGTGTATCTTGATCAATTCTCGTTGATGAAGGTGTACCGGTTGAAACAATAGGTTCTTGAACAACAACTACAAGAACAGGTTGAGCAACACTTGGTGAAGGATTAAAGTACTCATTAAACATAGGGCAAAATACCGAATCCCAATCATTCTTTGTTGGTGGAACATTAGGTGTTGGAGAAGGAGGTTGTGGTACGAGTCCTGAACTGATTGTTCCAGGAGTCATAAGTTGATGCTCGAGTCCTGGACTGATGTGTTCAGGAGCCATATGACCATTTTCAAACATCAATCAACATGTAGTTAATTCACACTTCTCTCCCTCAAAAATTGCATATGAGGTTGCGATTTTTGATTGAACAAGTGAATAACAATACAATCTAAGGTACGTTGATCCACTTGATAACCAAACGAGCATGGAAAAATCATGAATCATGTTGACAAGAATGGTCAAAAACAAGAAGATTTCTCTTCTTCTAAAGATAAAGCGTACTTAAGCGTACACCTTTCTTTTCTTTAAGGAACAGGGCCTGAAGAGTTGTCAGCAGACGCCATTTGTCATTGAAGAGCAAGGCCTGAACTGATGTAAACAGACTTCATTTGATGACATTAAGGTCCGAGGCTTGAACTGCAGTGTTCAAACGTCATTTGTCATTGAAGAGCGAGGCCTGAACTGATGTGAATAGACGTCATTTATCATTGAAGAGCAAGGCCTGAACAGATGTCATCTATCTATGTGCATCAGATTTAAATCTCTTGAATCACTGGTTTATGAGATATCAGTCTTTTCGGCAACCAAACTTTGAGTCTTTCCTTTATAAGATTACAAGATGTACCCGCACTTAAGTTAGTAGTACATGCACTGACATTAAGAGTTTGATCGCATTCTTATGAGTTAGTGATATCATCATTTGAACCATTTGAAGGTTCACTGTCAACTTTGGTTATGTTATCGATGAACATCTTTCCAGTAGGTATCCACCTAAGACCAGCAATCTTGAAAATTCTACCCGTCGTTTTCCACCTAAGACAAGATCTAGGAGTGTTTGGTTTCTCATGCACAGCGGAAGACTTCTTGGGAGAAAACCTTTATCCTATAGGAATCTGCCTACTAGGTTTCTGAGTATGACTCTTTGGTTCAACGGGTTTGGTGTTGTTTCTAGTCTTAGGGGATTGAACCTTAGCACGAGAATTCACCTCTTTCAGGAATTTGGTTATACAATTATCATGATTTGCATTAAAGACACATTTATAACACGTTGAGCAAACAAAGTGTTTGGAGTCAGAAAAAGAACTAGAATTCCTAGAGTGATCTACTAGCAACACACCATTTGACATTCCACAACTACTCTTAGATACAGGCAAACTCCTAGATAATTGATTGTTGCTCGCTAGATTTGGTTTGCAACCATTAGTAGTGTATATGTAGACTAGTAGTATGCATCACACTATTTTTTTTGAATTCCTATTTTCTTTCTTGGTCTTTTTCCTAATCCTCTTAGATAGGTATTATGAGCCATATCATTGAACCATACGGTTTTTCTTATCTTCTTGACTATTCCTATCTGATCCATGGTGCAATCACGTGATGAGGTATTGCAAAGCACATATTCCGAACATATAGGCCAGATAATAAGGAGTGACCGTGTTAAGTTTAGACAAAACACGATATTCCATCATCAACTTGGGAGGCAAACCGAGGTTTTGAAATGTTAGTCGTTCAGATTTAAACGCATTCGGTTGTCTAACAACTGATTGGTTTCTGGGTGGTTGTAAAACCGGTTTCCCCAAGATTGATGGTTTTGCAAACTTAGTATCCATGCTATTTCCTTTTAACTTTCTTAATTCGTTTTTTAATGCTACATTCGCAAAAACCTTTTCCTGAATCTGAGCTTTTAAATCAGCATTTTCAACAGTCTTACTATTTACTTGAGCAATCAGTGAGTCATTATGATCTTTCGTCTGAATTCGTGTCTTTTTGATAGAATCATAAAGTTCTTTGTAAGTCTGTTTTAAATGCTCATTTTCCTTATTTAACTTCTCATTCTCTGCAAGTAATTTAGCCACACTACTTTCTAGTTCAATGTTTATTGTTTCCAAAACATCAATTTCATGTTTAACCTTGGCTTCATTACTTGCTTCCTTCACACTTTTAATTTGATTCTTTAAGTTGCAAATTAGTGTGGTTTTGGCCTGTAGCTGAGCTTTCAAATCATTTATCTCAAAAAATTCACAAAACTCAGGAGCATCCTGGTTTTTACATGGTTTGTTACTTTGAAAACTTTCTTCCTTTTGTTGCATTGAAATTTCAAGTGAATACAATGTTTTCAAGTAATAGAGAACCTGCATTAAAGTTCATTATACATTTCCTTATTTCCAATCATATCTTTTGATCTGACAACTTCACATCTTAATCCAAGGACTTTTTTCATTATATGTTCAGCATCTTGGTCAATCTCTCCACCCCTATGACACATATTTGTTGAATCAGGAGTGGTATTGCTATCAACCTTTTCCAACAGATATGTGTCATATATGGGTTCAGATTGCTCAGTATGCTGTTGTTCATTAGCAAGGACATTATGTTGAGCATTCCAATTGGGTACCATCATAAAATGGCACTTGGTCCATTTACAGGACTGATATAAGCATCCACCGCATGTGGTGATATAAGTCCCTAAACTTCTGCTTTTAATAAGCCCATCGGACTTTGTCCCCACCGCATTTTTGTAACAACTAAACTATCATCCAATGCTTTACTCTAAACAACCTTACTCTCTCTTGACTGCATCTTTCATTCATTTATCTTGCTATCAACTTTCTTATTAAGACGTGTTCTTTCCAACAGAGACTTCTTAACGTCTACTTTAGTTATGCAAATTACATTATATATTGAGATATTGATAATGCAAGTAATGTAATAAAGCGAAAAATTTCCCCGTACAATTGTGATCATAGTAAAATAGGTTGATAAAAATTCCGAGTTGTTATATTTGTTGATCACGCAAAAGGCAGCCATAGATCTATCTCCTTGAAATTTATATTTGTCAAGTTGCTTTTCTAGTTGATCCAAGTTTAGTAACATTATGCCTGTGAACGTCTGAACATCTTGTTCAAAGAGTGTCGCAAATGCCCGTTCGAAACATCCATTGATTTTTAAATCATTGTATGACAGAACCTGGAGATGTGATTGAAGTAGTCAAAAAGATTTCATGCAACTTTCCTTTGCTTTGTGTTGCATTTGTTGCAATTGATACAACTCTCTCTCTTATGAATTTGAATTTGAAGATTCCATTCTAATTCAAGGTGTGAAATTAAATTATGGATCTTAATTAGATTAAGTAATAGTTGTTGTGGTTTGAAAACTATTGATGTTTACGGGATTTTACAAATCTATAATTTAAACCGAGAAAATAATTAAATCTTTTGCGGGATTTTACAAAATCAAGAAGAAACCGTAAATTAATAATTAATTGTCGATGAAATCGTTGTTAACGTTAACGTACTTGAGCTTAATTAACGATTATAAAAAAACTAGAAATAAGGACTAACGGTAGAAACGATTAAAACTGAAGGGCTAAAATAAGTAAAAATAAATTAAATAAATAAGCTTCTAAAACAAATAACTAAAAATGAAAATGTTTTGAAAAATGAAGGTTATAAAAAAATTTCAAACACTTAAAGACTAATAATGAAAATGATGAAAAGAAAAAGGTTCAATTTAAAAGTGTTTTAAAAAACAAAGGTTAAACTTTAAACTTGTTTTAAAGTTAAGGACTAGTTGTAAAGATAATCTATTAATTAAGGGCTAATATTAAACATGTGCATTTAATAAAGGGCTAAAAGTAAAACCTAGCTAAAAGCTAAAGATTTAAAATGAAAAATTGGAATTTTAAACTAACATAAAAAAATGTTTCATGCATGTTTCATCTTCATCTTCGATGAAAATATAAAAAAATGGTACGATTGTCTTTCCCTTCTTGCGGAATCGAACGGTTATCGTCGATGAAAAGCGAATATACCACGTTGATCGAAACGTTGTCACGATCACGATGGTATAAGTTGTAAGACTCGTAGTGTGCCGTCACTCGAAACCGAAAAACTCGAAGTTACTTAAACTACGAATTCGTGTGCCATTATACGTTGCTAATTCGTTTCTTCTGATATTGGACAAAACGCAATGCGATACAAAACGCAAACACAAGACGCAAAGGTTTTATTCCTCTGTCAAACATAAATCGTAAGACACAAAACGCAATGTATATCACGAGACAAAACGCAATGCTTAGAAAATTTTGGCAGAGTTTCGTTTAGCATTATTGCATTTAGGGTCTTCAATCACTTGACAAAACGCAAGTGCTTTGTTGTAGACAAAACGCAGCTAGCTTCCATAGTCAAAACGCAATGTTCACTTGACTCAAAACGCAAGCTATTTGGGGGGACCAACTGACAAAACGCAGAGTACTTGTTGCTAAAAATGGTTACATGACAAAAACGCAGGTCCACTTTGTGTTTTTTATAACTCTTTGGACACCTTGAGAACACACCAAAACGCAAGCAAGAAATACTCAAAACGCAGTGAAGAACATGTTTGACTAATCACTATTAAACTTCAAATAAGCCACGAAAACTTTTACATGAAAATAAGCTACGAAAAAAAATGAGAGCCAAGCAACTAGAGAGAAATAAGTTGTTGACCAAATGGTGTTAAGAGAAAAACTAGACACACAAAATGATAACTAAACACAAATCATGTACTGGTTTTAACAAAAGAACCCATCATATTATCACAACAATAATTTGTTTTCAAAATGAACGAGAAAAAATTTAACGTTTTGTTTCGAGAAAATAATGAACTACTAAAGAAAAACTTTGACACAATAAGATTACCAAACATATACAGTCACAACGAAAACTATAAAAAAAATGAATCTGATTCCTAGAAGCCTAAAATAAGAAAACACAATTGGCTGAGGCCTTTTGATGACATAACAGGTCCACTAAAATTTGTCTAAACAGATTGAAGTTGTGGTTTTTGAGAAAGGTAAGAAACAATCAACCTTTTTAAACAAATAAGCACATAAGCAGAAAATAAGCCGAATCTCTATAAAAAGTGATAAGCCTTTTAAAGTATGAAGACATAATAAAAAATAAAAATAAAACCAACTAAGCTCTAGGATAAATAAGCCGTGACCTTATTACAAAGATACATGTGAGTGATGTTTTGAACATTTTTAGACCAAACAAAGATACACACTCTGACTAGGGGCCAACATATATCATTTTACTATGAAAAACAGCCCATAATCAATAACAAGTATGAAGTAATTTGTTTAACACTTTTTAGAAGAACAAAATAATAATAATAATAATAATAATAATAAATAAGCTGAATCGTGCTAAGCACAAATAAGCCACACGAATAAGCTTAAAACTAACACAACAAAATCACTCAACCCACCCCATGGCTCTTGATACCAATTGTAGGTTCTTAGAATTCACACATATAATATCTAGAGAGAGAAAGTTAGAGAGAGAGAGATGGATGGAGAGAATACGTGAAACACACTAAAGAGTGTGTGTGAAATGATTTCTTCCAACACCCTCTCCATGTGTGGAGAGGGTTTAAATAGTTCTTACGCGCCCCATAAAATGGGCTATGGTGTGGGCTTACGGTGGGTAAAGACCCGGACCAACACCATAAATCATACGATTACTGTACCCACTACGAGCTATGCTAAATAAGAAATACATGGGGTGACCGAGTCATTTTTCTTAATCCTAACATTATTGTCTCCTAAGATAGATTATAATCAACTATGAATCTTTATGTGGATGTGTTTACTTATGACATAATTGGCACATCTAGGGTTTAGGAAGAAGTACCGTCTAAACCTAGGATTGATATGTCACCAACGAGGTAAGACAATCATTTCACTTATAAACAAAACCTGCATTTTATTAGATTAAATATGGTTAATACCTTTTCCTTACATTAGGCTTGACCGCTTCTTTATCTTCTGTCTATCGACTTGTGTGTATTAATCGCCGTCCTGTTAGTTTAAGTAAACCAAAACTCATGCCAGTCTCTCAAGCTGAAAACCCCCTTTTGTATTAGTTTAGGTTTAACTTAGATTTAACATAGAATAGATTAGAACTAACTTAGATAACTAAAATACTAATAGACTTAAGTATTAACACTCGCTCTTAGTGATCGACACCCTACTTACCAACGAACCTACAACTGACCGGGTACACTGCCCGTTAGTGTTTGTTAATAGGTAAAGTCGGCAAAATATAAATAATAAAACTTGAATATAAATTACCTACGCACAATGACACATCACTAATACAATATAAATAAGACCACTTAGTATCTAATAATAGACACTTTTTATTCATAACAATCTCCCCCTAAGGGTTGATTATTCTAGGCGCTCCTATCTTTGTTGAAGTGGTCTTCCATTCGCATAGCTTTCTGAACGTCTCATCTGATCTCGGTGTCTCAAAAGTTCTTTAAAGTATTCTTCATAGAATACCATAAATTCTACATCGTCCTTGCTGAGAGTTGGGTCTGCATAACCATGCTTCACATCCAAGTTAATTTTCTTAACTTCCTTCAAAATCCTTTTTAACGTTCCATCACAGAACTTTGGAATTTCATCCTATATCAAGCCAACGAAAGGAAGAGAAGTGATTGTATACGGTTTCATTTATTCAATTCCAGGGAATGTGAGTTTTGGTGCAGTAAGATTGACCTTTAGTTGATAGCTTTCCAATCCAAGCTGGTAATCATGAACTATTTCATAGATGACACTACTTTTGATAAAGACGATCAATGATTTTAGTATCCCAGTCTCTTGATATTTGATCTTTCCATTTAAGCACATCAGATACATATCTTCTACGTCATTCTTGTGTAAGTACTTGTAGTCTGATTTTGAGAAATGAATGTACTCGCCATCAGATCTTTTAACAACAATCTCCTTCATAAACTCTTGTCCATGACCTTGATCAAACCAAATTTTAATTACGTCTACAATCCTCTGATCTGAGTAGACTTCATCAGGATTATTTCTTTTCTTTAACTACTTTCTGATGTAATATTGCTTAGCCCATAAATTCTTCTAGTGTTCAACAGCATACGTTGCATACACGTTAAACCTTTTAATTGGCTTTCTTACTCATCTGGTGTTAAGTTCTTCAAGGTCATTCTTTGGGAACAGAAACGCATGAATCTTGTGTAGTTATAAAACATACTTCCTTGTTCCAGAATTCCCATTCTTTAGATAAAAGAGATCTTTGTTGTGAGAACTACTGTTGGAGCATTTGGGTCTCTTTCATACATTTGGAGTACTAGAGCTAGTTTTTTTGGAATCCCTTTGACTCTCCATGCAACTCTTCATTTGATCAAGGTGATACTGATGTTCTTCTCGGGAATCACATTGACTTCTCATCATGTCATTAAGAGAATCATGGATATGCTTTTGATCATCAGTAGTTGGAACCCACTTCATTCTATTCCCTGAAATTTCAGCCATAAGTTCTGGTGACTCTTCTTTAGATGGTACTTCATCATCATCTGTACCTTGATCTTCTACCTAATTTTAAAATAAAAAAATTTGAAAATTCTGCAAAAGATCTAGACTGTCTCTTAGGGACTCAAAGATCTGTTAAGGATAAGACGGGTCTGGGGCTTAATGAGTATACTGATGTGCCACCTCCTCCTACACAAGCCTATTCACCTCCTAAGAATGATCTGTCTTGGACAGGTTTGCCTGAATTTGTTGATGACACTGTTACTGATTATAGTAGGCCTACACCTAGTATAGATGTGTCAAAAGATGTAAGTGATGAGCAGAAGGCAATATGGAAAAGTAATAGTGCCTCTTTCTCTGAACAAGGAGGATCAGTTGGTAATGTTGTATCAAAACCTATGATTAGGTTTGTAAAAGAAACTGGTTGTCCTAGTGTCTCTAAAGTTAATAATACTGAAAAGTCTAGGAAACCAACTGTGAAGTATGCAGAAATGTACAGGTCACAAAGGCCTAGGGGAAATCAAAGGAACTGGAATAATCAGAAGTCCCAACAGCTAGGAAGTGACTTTGTGATGATCAAGAAAGCCTGCTATGTATGTGGAAGTTTTGAACACCTGCAGTATACCTGTAAACACAAGAGACATGTTAATGATCAAAAACAGGTTAAACCAGTGTGGAACAACTCAAAGAGGGTGAATCATCACTATTCAACAAGAATAACTCACCCCAATCCAAAAAGAAATATGATTCCACAAGCTATTTTGATGAGGTCTGGGAGAAAAACAATTAATGCTGCTAAGCCAAAAGCAGTACATAATGCTGTTAAGGCTTCAGCATGTTGGGTTTGGAAGCCAAAGAACAGAGTAATAGATCATGTCTCCAAATATAACAATGCATCAATCACTTTGAAAAGATTTGATTACATTGATGCACAAGGAAGATTCAAGTCTGTGATGGCTTGGGTTCCCATAAGAAGATGATTTGGAGGATCCTTCCAAACAGGGGAGGAAAAATGCTCAAATTGATGAAGATCACTTTGGTTCAGATGGATGCACAGACTCAGGGGAGGCATGAGCATGATCAAGAATTTGATGCAGAAATTACTACTGTTGGTGCAGAAGTTGATGATATTGCTGCTGAAACTTAAGTGTACATCAGAAGGAGTGCAGCAAAGACAAAAGATAAAGAAGAAAGGCAGAGGATTTCCAGAGCAGAAGGTTTAATTCAAGATCTTCTTCAAAAGATATTCATGAAGGCTAAAAGATCAAGATGATGAGATGTTTGGAAGCATCCTCTCCAGGTTAGCATTTTATTCTAGAAACTTGATTTGAAGATGGAGTATCAAGTTTAGGGGAGGATTGTTGGGAATAAAATGCTCTAAGGCATTTCCACTGTTAGTCATGTTCATTCCCACTGCTAGAGTACTTTTCCCACTGTTAGTGTAAATCTTCCCACTGCTAATGTTTACACTGCTGAGAAGTTTTGCCACTGTTGAAGACTTTCCACTGCTGCATGAAGATAATGCTGATTAGTCAAATAGAAGACTAAAGTTAATGCTGCTGCTGAAGATAATGCTGATTAGTCAAATAGAAGACTGAAGTTAATGCTAATTGACTAAAATTAATGCTGATTAGTCAAACAGAAGACTGAAGTTAATGATGATTGAAGAGATTAATGCTGATTGAGAATTTGACTAAATATTTTGGAAAGTATTAAATACTTAGTCATTGTATTTAATACATTTGACTAAATACATAGGAAAATATTGTAAGCCCATTAGGACTCCTTAGTGTATAAAAGGAGATCCTAGGGCATCTAGTTACACATCTCATTCAACAAATATATACATCACTTACATAGATCCTCCATAGACTTTCTCATAGCTTTAAGGTTTTGTAAACCCTAGTACTTTTGAGTACTCGTATTATTCATTCAATAATATTAAGGCTTGTTGGTTATTCACTGTTCCATTCCATTACCATTGTTATTCTTCTTAAACACTAAAGGTTAGATTCCGCATAACCTTTGGTGAAACACTTCAACAAAGTTTCTCACATTATTATCTTGTGATTACCAAGGTAATAATAACCTTATAACCTAAGGCAGTAGATCTAGAGTTTTGGGACTCAACACTACCCATGCATAAAAATCTTGTTGTTCTTGAGTACCTTATCCAGACAGATTTGATTCCTCCGTTACCTGTGATGATGATTCACCTCTTATATAAGTACTTTTCTCAGACGTTCTTTGCCTTTTCGCACTGCTCTCACCCTCATGACGAGCATCATCGTCATGATGGTCTTCATGATCTTGTTTGCGAAAAGCTTCAACTCGGCAAGGATCAACATAAGAAGCAGGTTTCTCGAACTTATACATCAGTACAATCCATAAAGGAAAATCAGCATCCTGTGCTTGTTTATCATCCTTCATCTTCATATATAATTGTTGTTGAATATCGGGGATTGAAAAACTAATAGATTTTCTTCATATGGTACTTCATCATCATCTGTACCTTGATCTTCTACCCACGCATCAAACTCTTGTTGTTCTTGAGTACCTAATCTAGACAGATTTGATTCTTCCATTACATGTGATGATGTTACACCTCTTGTAGAAGTACTTTTCTCAGATGTTCTTTGCCTTTTCGCACTACTCTCCCCCTTAGGACGAGCATCATCGTCATGATGGTCTTCATGATCTTATCTACGAAAAGCATCAACTCTGTAAGGATCAACATAAGAAGCAAGTTTCTCGAACTTATACATCATTGCAAGCCATAAAGGAAAATCAGCATCTCGTGCTTGTTTATCTTCCTTTATCTTCAAATATAATTGTTGTTGAAGATCAGGGATTGAAAAACTAGCAGATATAGTAGGATGCACATGAAGTATGTTGTTGTTCATGTAGTTCTTTAGAAATGCATCAACTTATAGAGGAACGTTAGAGGCTACATCATTAGAAACTTGTAATGAAAGTTCAACTCTTGTATGCTCTTGTTCCTTTCTCACAACATCAACAACCATCAAAGCAATATCATCCTTGGTCTTCTCTGTTTCTAGCTTGATTCCTTCACTTACTACCATAGGAAGATTGTCTTTCATGTTCTGATCAGTTGTCTCGTTGACCATCTTAGGAACCACTACCTTTAGAGTCTCTCCAACTATCTTTGCAAAGGTGTTCATATCTTTTCTTGGCATAAATGATTTCTTCATGTGACGAATCATATATCAAAATAGCCTGATCATTCTTATGATTGCGCCCTTGATATGTTTGGAACGATCAGTTTTGGGTTTGGATGATGAAGATGATGGTTTGGTAGCCATCAATTCCTAGAGTTTTTCCTTATCCGAAGATAAAGAATTAGTAATATTACTAGGGGATCTAGTGGGTGTGGTGAGGGGTGTATTCCTAATCTCCAAACTACCCTTCCCTTTCCTCCAAATCAACGCAGCCTCAGTTGATTCTTCCTCCAATTCTTCATCAACAGAAACATATTGAGCAACTTTCTTCGCCTCTGGACTTTCCTTATGACTCCCGGGATCTATCCAAGTGTCGTGATCTTCTTGACTAAAACCCATATCATCAACAAACTTATTAGCATCAGACTCTTACCCTTCAATTAGCTTTCCAATATCCTTATCTAAAAAGTGCTCATCAACCTTTTTTACAGCCTGTTGGGCTTCATATTCTTTAGCACTTCTAGCTATAGCAATGCTAACTCCTGTAGCCTCGTCTAGATCATGAACATCCATCTGCTCAACTATTAGAATAGGAGTTTCAGGATCAGGCTGGTTTCTCTTAGAAATCCTGATGATAATAGGTTTCTTTGGAGCACTTAATTCACCTTGCTGCTCTTGAGGGTTAGGCGGCCTAGGGGTGCAAGGTGTCCTATTCGTTCCTTGGGTGGACTCAATCGGTTGTGACTGAGTCATTAGAACGGCTATCTAAAATTCAGCAGCATACATGTTAGGTGTCCTATTCTTATTTATGAAATAAGAATAAAGTTCATGGCTTCAATGTTTTCCTTGTATTATTTCAAATCATCACCCATAAGATCATCTTCATTTTGAGTCCTTTTAGCTTGTGTAGCAGTAGCTGGTATTTCTTTCATCTGATACGGACCTTCCTCAATTGAACGTCTATGAAACTTTCTTGTCTCCCTCTTTCGGTCAATGTATCTCATAAATCGGCTTGACCATGGTACATAACTTCCTCTTTCAAGCATAGGAGGACGAGTCTCAGACCCAAAATCTGCTTGTGACTGCTGATGTGTACTTGTACTTGTCCTTTTATGAAATAATAAATGGATCGTTTTAGACGAAAAATAGTTCTACTTTGTGAAATTTAATGAACTAGAAGCGTTTAAATACTACAACAGTTCTTGTATACTCTAGCTTAATTGAGTTTTGCTTCGTGTCGTGTGTAAACAATAGTCGGACTTACCTTGATCGAAATTCTAACCAAAATTACCCATAACCGGAATTCAAATCCATTGGAAATTCAAATCCATTGGAAATTCAAATCTAACCGAAATTGCTCTATCCTGAAATTTAAATCCTACTAAATTCAAATTCACCCGAAAATGCTTTTACTGAAATTTAAATCCAACAGAAATTAAAATCCTACAAAAATCAAAATTGTACCGAAATTGCATAACTCAACCAAAATTCAATTTCTAACGTTTTGAGTACAGAAAATGGAATTATGCTCTATCGAAAATCAAAGTATACAAACCACAATAATGCAATTTCGATCCTTAGAAATTAAAGTACCGTAAATCTGAAATTCGGGGAAAACGGTTATGTGACCGATTTTGACAATTTCGACTAAAACGATTATTGAAGCAAAAATGTTCAAATTTGGTAAAAACAGTTGGTTTACCGAAAATGCCTAATTTCGAGTAAAAAATAGTTAAGTATCCAAAAATCAGCTAATCTTGACCAAAAATGATTTTATCACCGAAAATCATCCATTAGAACCCGATATCGGTCAACACACTTCACGGTTATACCTTTCTCGAACAACGCTGTTTACGGACAACAATGTTTTCGGTTTCGTCTTTCTCGTTTAACACTGATCACGGATATACAACACTTCTTGGCGAATTCTACCAATTTCGATCAACACTTAACCATACTATATCTCCACTGAAATTACACCATTCTTACAATTTCAATAAAAACAATTATAAGACCGAAAATGATATAACTCCTACGAAATTTGGTTACTTAATCGATGTTACCACTATCAACCGAAAATGATATGTAAACGATAAAACCGTAATACAAAATCAATGTCGATCAATATCTAATTACTTGTATGATAATCGAAAATCGTATAATTATCAAAAGTATCAACCGAAAATGAATCAAAATACGATAAAACCGTAAATGATAAAATTCGATTGAATGTAACTATTTTTCCTTTCACCGAAAATGTGTAAATCACAACTGATGACGTACCCTTCGATCTGGCTTGAAGGCCTCCCCTCCAAGCTCAAAAGGGATCTACTCCCAACAACACCTAGAAACCTTCGAATAGTTTCTAGTGGCGTAAAATCATCTTCTTGATGGTTACCAGTATAGGAATTCGCCACTCGAAGGCCAACACCCTTCGTGGGGGTCCCCTTCGATGAAACTAGGGCAGAGGTAGCATCTGAATAGGTCAAAACCCACGTTCTCCCCTCTACCTAGGCTTTCCTGCCAAGGTAGAGATCGTGGCAAACTAAACCCTGGAATCTCCCTTAAATTACAAGACACCCCCACGATCACCGACTAATGTGTAGAGTCTTGCCCACTCCTATTTTATCACCTATAAATAGAGTGACATGTCTTACAGGTTTGATTACGCTTTCAACACTTATTCTATACTTTACACATACTTATTACCATCGAGAACACATACTTACTCTCATGTCGGAGGTGATTCGCAGGGTCACACCCCTACGCTTCACTTAACGTAGTTTTTGCATTTGTTTTGTGTGACACCCCCATAAAATCACAACGCAGCAGAATACCACTTTGGGGTGCCACTTCATAGTATAAAGTACAAGTTACAGTAAACGACCTCAAAGGAGACGTTTGATAAAATGTCACATTCGATTTAAATAAATCAGAGTAAATTTAGGTCCCAATAATTTATAATTTAACAAGATTACCAGATTTCAATCGTGACTCATTTTGTCTATCTAAGGAAAAATAGTTATCGAATGTGAAGAAAACCGAGTCCTTTAAGTTTTGATATCCACGCGACTCAAATGCTCCCAATGCTCAGCTAGCAATATAGTAACCTGAGAAAATACATGCAAAAACGTCAACAATAATGTTGGTGAATTCATAGGTTTAAGTAAAAGCAGTATTGAAATAGTTCAAGAAATATTTCTGTAAGAAAAGTAGCGTTACAACATTTAGAAGAATTGTTATCGAAATCCAAGTAATGTTTCAATAAATCAAGTAATGTTCAATAGTGGACCACAAGGTTTAAGATCAGCCAGCGACAGTATTTCAAAGTATAATTCAACAGAATACATTGCAACGAATACAATGTATCAATTCATCTTGATTGCATTGAGCTCATGACACCGAAACCTTGACGTTAACACATATCATATGCATTCTTGTTTGCCCCTGAAGTAGGTATTATTGCCTTATACCTAAATTCTAAATACAAATTGTCCGTTGACTGGGTGCTCGAAAGGATTCGATTCATACCCCCGGACAGGGCTGTCAAACCCAATAGATCTATTTATTTGTACTAGCGCTCACCCATTATAGGCAATTAACAGTTCATGATGTTGGGGACTTTGGCAATAACTACTCATGCAATTGATCTCATATTTGGGTTCAGCATACCATAAAGTTTCTTGTGTCCAGTTTATAAAACAAGCATGTATCAAACATGTATTAGAAATCATGTGGTAGATAAGCAAACATAAGTAAAAAACATCATGTAATGCTTATGTAGTAGTAACCGATAAGTTATTCGGTAAAACAAGCATGTATCAAACATGTATTAGAAATCATGTGGTAGGCAAGCAAAAGCTTTAGTAAAAACATTCATGTAACGCTTATGTAGTAGTAACCGATAAGTTATTCGGTAAAACAAGCATGTATTCTCACCCCAAAAATAGTTTAAGAAAACCATTAAAAGAGAAAAGGTGGGGCTATGAACTCACCTTGATGTTGCAGAGAAACTAGCAGAAATGCAAATAATAATCACAGCACAACGGAGAATGGAACAGCTCGACCAAGAAGATGCAGCTTAATTTAACGGCTATATCCTACTACTTAGGATAATGAATTTGGGTTCCCCGATAATTGGTTACGTCAACGCGACACGTTGATAAAGGATTGAGGTTTCAAGTTGGATGAGTTTGGTGGGTGGTTAAATAAAATACACCGAAAAGAATACACAAAGTATGTAATATATTCCGTATATATTACATATGAAAAAGAAACAATTATATAATTCATGTGGCGAATCATATAATAAAGACAAACAAACAAAAGAATAAGTCGCAACATATAATACTTTACACGTATTATTTAAGAAACGTAAGAAAAATAATCGTAACAATATAATTCGACACGTTTTCGAAATTCACTTTACTAAATAAATAAAACGTTCTTGCATAAAAGTATACACACGTTTTAAAGTTACAAAATAAGTAAAAGATGTTTCTAAAGCCTTTACAAAAAGTTATGACTTTATTTCCTAGTCCAGGATTTATAAAAATAATATTTATAAATTAATATTTTATTTTCTTGACGGGTTTTAGTTAAAATAGTTATCTCGTTTGTAAAAGCATAGTTTTCGATCTTTCACCGGGTTATTGTATATTTATAATTTAATAGTTTTAAAACTATATAACTTTGTCCATTTATCGGGTTTTTAATATAATAGAAGTTTTATTGAAAACTACTAAGTATAAGAATTTTTAGAAATTTCGGCATGACCTTGCCGTTTATACAACGTTTCCCTTATTCATAAATTTCAATATTTTTCCCCTCCATGTTGCAAAATGTCCTTGTTTCAATATATACCTAACAAACTAAATAGACAACAAAAATAGACAAAACCAAACACACCTAATGGTTATTAAACGCAAAACCAAACACGCCCTTATGGGCTGTTAAACCCATAACCAAACATCACCTTAAATGTTGTAAAACAGCAAACCAAACACACCCTACTCGGCTTGTCAAAACAGCAACCAAACGCGCCCTATTTGGCTGCTTCGCAGCCAACCAAACGCGCCCTATTCGGCTGTTAAACACAGCCAACAAACGCGCCCTATTCGGCTGTTTATAAAGCAAAACAAACACCCCTTCGGGGCTTGTTATATCACAGCAAAACAACGCCCCCTTTCTGGCTGTTTTCGCAGCCAAACAAACACACCCTTGTGTGTTAACAACCAAACCCGAACGCCCCTATATGGGCTCGAGACAGCCAAACACACCGGCTACGTTGGGCAACCAAACGCACCCTTTATGGGTCGTTAAAACCAAAACCAAACGCACCCTGGTGGTGCTTATCACCGAAACCAAACGCACCTTGCTGGTGGTTTAGTCACGATGGTGTGGAGATGATGGAGTGGTGGTTGCGGTGGTCATTGTGGTGGTGTTGGCAGCGAGGGTGGCGACGTGGTGATGATGGTGATGGTGTGGAGGTGGTGACGCGGCTGTGGTAGCAGCCGTGGTGGCGAGGGTGGTTGCGGTTGATGATGGTGATGATAATGAGGGTAGTGTTATGGTAATGTTGGCAGTGTCGGTGTGGTGGTTTCGGTGGGGTGGCAGCGGGTGGCGATGGAGATGATATGATGGTGATGTTGATGGTGGCGTGGTGATGTGATGGTGCGACGATGGTGACATCATTGGCGGTGGAGGAGTGGTGGTGATGGAGGCGCGTGGCGGAGAGTGGTGGAGTAGATCGGGTAGATCGGGGGAGGATCTATCTTTTCCGGCGGCGGCGGCGTGGTGGTGGCCGGCGTGAACAGTAGCCGGTGGGGGTGAGGGGAGAGAGGTTGAAGATGATGTGTGTGTGTGTTTTGTTTATATAAAATGAAAAAAAAATGTATGATTTTTATATTTATATATATATATATATAAAAAGTTATAAAATAAAAGTGTAAAGTGTGTGGTAAATGAGGGTAGATTTTATAAATATTCCCCAGGGACCTAAAGTGTAACTTTTGAGTAATCTTTTATAAAATAGTGGTTCGGGACTCGTTTGGGCGACTTAACGGGTGATTCAAATCACGAAAATTGCGCCATTGTTTTCCAAATTATTTTTCCAACAAAAATGAGTATTTACTTGATAATATTTCATAAATATTTTTATAATATCTATAAAAACATTAGTTATTTATTTGGAGAACCGGTTACGCCTTGTCCGAAAATAAAACTAATTTTAATTCAAATATTCGCGTTATCAACAAACGCTTTTGAATAAAATGTTTAATGATTTTATTTAATATTTTTATTAAATAAATAGTGATAATTAAAAATAAATTTAATTATTTATGCGTGTCGGTACCCGTTGTGTGCANTTTAGGGTCCGAATCGTGAAAACGTGCTTTAGTGGTTCGTTTTTGATAAATTCTATGAATTAAATTATTTCCTTTTTCGTTTTCGAATCAAATAATTTAAAATAAATTTTATAAACGACAACATGTACTAATAAATATGATTTATCATTTAAATATGTTCCGAAAATTGACGGTTGTTATACCTTTTCTACTTTGTAAACTCTGTCAGAGAAGTATGGATCTTCAAATCCTGGTGGTTGACAAACATAGACTTCCTCTTCAATCTTACCATAAAGAAAGGCGCTCTTGACATCCATCTAGTACACCACAAAGTCTTTAAATGAGGCATAGGCTAAGAATATCCTAATTGCTTCAATTCTGGTAACAGGGGCAAAAACTTCATCATAGTCAATCCATTCTTCTTGTTTGTACCCTTGAGCAACTAATATTACTTTGTTCTTTATCACAATGCCTCTTTCATCCTTCTTGTTCCTGTAAACCCATTTAGTGCCTATGGCCCTTTTGCC
>BQNB010068871.1:0-33692 GCA_026074375.1 Tanacetum coccineum
GAAGAATATCAGCTTGTTCCTGAGCATACTTAAGGTATTTTATGTGAACATCCCTATTTTGCAATAACCTAGGTGCCAAAGGTTCTAAATCTAGCTTGAACAATACTGGAACAATAGTGTCAGCAGATGGTATTTATGCAGCAATATCAACAATCTCTTTTCCTTTTATTTTTCGTAAATCGTTTTTCAATGACGTTATCACAAAAACCTTATCTTGAACTTGAGCTTTTAAATCCTCATTCTCTGCAGATTTTAAGTTCAGTTTATCAATTAAAGAGTCACTACGTTCTTTAGTATGAACACGTGTCTTTTTAATTGAGTCAAACTGCTCTTTAAAAACCTGTTTAACATGATTAAGTTCATTACAAAGATGCTTGTTTTCCGAAAGCAATTTTGCCACACTATTCATCAGTTCTACATTTTTGGTCTCTATTTCACAATAATCATAATTGACATTCTCTTCCTTGGACTTTTCTCTTAATGATTTTATGATATCCGTCAGCTTACAAATGGTACTATCTTTGTCTTGAAGCTGAGCTGTCAAATCATTATATTCAAAAAATTCTGGAATTTCAAAAGCATTTTGATTATCACAAGATTCACGTTTTTAAAAAATTTCTTGATTAAGTTGTATTGAGCATTCAAGAAAAATACAATGTTTTTCAAGTTGTGAGTGGCTTTTCAAAAGATCATTAAACGCATTTTTTGATTTCAAAAGCTCGTCCTCAAGATTACAAGATTCTTTTCAATCAAAGAGATAGAATTCATCACAGTTAAAAGAACATCTTGAGACATGATTTGTTGTAAGAGTCGATCATTTTCCAAAAATAATTCTTTCTTAGCAATTTCCAAACATTGTTTGTCAACTGAAAACTGTTGAACGGCATCGTCCATTTGGTTCAAAACTGTCTGTACTTCCATTATTTCATTTAGAAGATCTCTATTAAACACATTGAAGATGTCTGTTAAAGATTTTAGAAATGGAATAATTTCATTGTTAAAAACAGATTTTGTATGTTCAAACCCCCATTCACCTTCTGTACGAGCATCAGGTGTTGTCCTGTTCTTCACCACAGAGTCAAACTGGTCAAGGTGAAATTTAAGCCTTTTAAGGCTTGCATTCACCAAACTCACCTTAGGTAGTTCACTGGGAACTTCCACTTTAACATGTGATGGATTAGAAGATTCAATGGTAGGATTGGATATACGAAACCAGAAAGCTTGTTCAGCATCCATTTCTTGTTGTGGAGTAAAACGTTTTCCAAAATCTTTAGATAGTCTATTTAATTTTTCATAATCAATAGGTTTATGAGAAATGTTTTTATTAATAATCTCTGGATCCTTTGCTTTTTCAAACATTTTTTATCGACTCCCTTCTTCTAAAATCAAAGTTTCCTTATCATCAATCACAGGCATAGCAACATGTTTAGCAGACATAATAATACCATCATACAAGGTTGGTTTAATCTGCTAAGCTTTCTTAAGGTGAAACATATTTTGATAACCTAGATCTTGTTTGTGTATATTATTATAGAAGGCTTGTGGCTTAGTTAACATGTCCATTGTTTGAGCAGATTGATTTAAAAAGAATACTACCAAGTTCCTTTATCTTCTTTTCCAAATCAATTTCGTTTTCCATGTATTTATCTTCCTTTTCTTTGGATTCACTTTTGAAAACAGTGAATGTTTGCAATATACATTCCTTTTTTTGATTTGTTTTGAAAGATTTTGCTCAAGTGAGTCAACTTGTTCTTTCAGTGCAAGCTTCTCCTTTATCATATCATCCATTTGAGAATCACTCATTTTTTCACGACTACTTAAATCAATATTAAGACGTTGTTTAAACGTTTTAACTCGTTCTTTATATCTCTCAATCTCAGCGGTTACTGATTCATTATTATGTTCCATATTAGCCTTTTCCCAATTATTTACATGATTATTCATTTGTTCTGACATTTATTTTATCACATATAAGATCATTGAATCTTGTTATGCCTGCAAATTAGTATCTTGAACATTTTCCTGTTATGTTTCTTGCAAATATTGAGAGTACGGAATGATATTGCTGTCACTATGTATCTCATTATCTGTAAAATCCACAACTGGTGATTGTTCAAAATCATGCATTGCAATCACACTTTGATTTTCCATATTATTAAGATTGGTTTCAGAATGGGGTACCTCTGAGATAACGTCAGAACCATAGTTGGAAATATTGGCCATGAGAACTGCTTGTGCATTCGAGATATCATCACAGTCAGAATCATAAGTATTAAGATCCTCAGTCTGAAAAGCAGCATTGTTCGTGTTGTTCAAGATATGCATGAAGCTGATCAAAGTTGGTAGTATGAAAATCCTTCACTAGCTTGACATCAGTCACAAATTTGCTCCATTCCGGTGGAAGATTGTTTAAGAACTTTGTATTAACTTAAAATTGCTCGATTTTCATGTTGTAGATGTTCATATCATTAATCAGCTGGGTGAATCTCAAGTAATACTTGTGAAGTTTTTGCCCCTTAATGTGAGTAAACTTATCAAATGCATCATATAACTTACACTCTCTCTCTTGCATAGTCAAAGAGGTACCTTGCATAAGTAATTGAACTCTCTCCCATAAATCTTTAGCAACTCTGTGATGATTCACAAGTGAATAGATATCAGCAAGCAGACCTTGAAGAATGATATTGGTAGCTTTCATATCACAATCAGCTTGAATTTTCTCAACAGCGGACAATTCAACATATTTTTTAGTTCTCGTCACTCCATTCTCTTCAACAGTAGGCCAAATGAGTGGACCATTTTCAACTGATTCGAGTATCATTCTTCCGTGCTCTCTATTTTGCATGTATAATTCCATTCGACTTTTCCAAGAATCATACAGGTCTTTGTCCAACATAGGTGGACGATTGTCAGCACCGGAGAGTATCATGTACTCAACAAGAGTATTCTTTATTCCGTTGTTACGGATGTGTATGCGTGGTTTTGTCTCCTTTTCTGGAACATTGGTATCGGTTACTTTAGGATAATGAGAGTGTATCGGAAGCATATTAAATTCTAGAACTTGTTTTTATGATGCATTCCAAGACCGCATAGTAAGTAATTAGGATTTACTTGATAAGAGGCATTAGGATTAACCCATGTTTTAAACCATGTTAATTATTTGAGTACACGGTTGCTAAGTCCTTATCCTTGTAAATACTATTTTGGGACGATTAGGATTCATGGTAGAATTTATTTCGCGGAAGAATGAGGAAAAAAGTTAAGTCAATACCCCCATATATTTGTTAGATGATATCCATGTTATTTTGATCCACCTCAAATCGGGTCATTAGTTAGATTGTAAATATTGAGCATGTACGTGTTATAAACCTCATGTTATGATGTATTATGTTATTCAAAAAAAAAGAGATTGATGTAGAGTTGTGTAGAGTTTGTATATCTTCGTCCGAGTCTTGGCTTAGCAACCAAACCAGCGTGTATTCGTGTAAATAATTAGCTAACCCTTCCACTCTAAATTCACCCAAAGCCACCCAAATGTATCCCATCCATTTCCATTTCCATTATATGTTATCTTACACCTACACCCACAACCCTTTAAAAGACCTCTTAGATAGTAATGAATAATGCTTGCGCCTAGCGGTGGAGGTTTGATCCTTTACCAAGCCTATGGTAATTTATATGCTATGACAGGTAATGAGTGTTGATTTTCTGTTTCCCCCTTATGTTATAATTTATTATACACCCGAGTGAAAGAGAGAATCCCAAACACTTATGCGAGGTGCTAGTATATACTTTCTGTGCTTTTAATTACGAGGTCTAGAAGGTTGTGTTGTAAAATACTTTTAAAGAGCAGGTAAAATGACCCTCATATTGCTATTGTGTAGGTAGAAAAGCCCATTTGCTTGAGGACAAGCAAATCCCAAGTGTAAGGGTATTTGATGAGATGTCATTTTATACACTTTTTCGGGGTTGTTTAACCCCCTAAATTGAGCATTTATGCCCAAAATAGGTACTTAATCATTCCTTTTTAGGTATTCAGCATTTGGAAGGCATTTGGAGGAAATACACTTGACTTGGGCTCATTTGGAGAAAAAACGGACAAGACTACGGACCTATACCAACATCTCTCAAGAATTTCTACTGAGCAGCTAGAGACGGCGTCACAGATTACATGTGACACCGTCATAACTCACACCAAGACGGCGTCACAAGATCTCAAGACGGCGTCAGAATGCACGACACAACCCATTATCTAGAATATTCTATTTATGACGGCGCCACGATTAAAACGCGATGCCATCGCAACGATTTTCCTATATATACAAATTTGTTTTTAGGGTTCTAAGTGTGTAACTTAAGAGTAAAAGAAAGGGACAAACCCTAGTTCGTTTAGAAGCTTTTAGGGACGATTTTAGGGCCTCAAAACCCTATTGTACTTCCTTCAATTCATGTTTTAATCAAGTAAGACTATCTTAATCATTCAATATGTCTTGTTGTGTGATTCTTATCTATTCTTGCTTTATCTTTAACATGATTGGCTAAACCTTCTATTGCATTTATTTATGATTGTATGAAACCTAGGATGTAGATCTTAGTGGTGTTGCTTCTTGTGATGAATATGCATGTTAGGTCTTAGAAAACCAGCTTTTGTCTGTATCGCTGTTGATATATCTAGGAAAATATGATTGTGTAGAAAGGATACCATCGGGTAACAGACTGCATACTACCTTGCCCCTTATATGGTTGATCCACTCTTAATATATTTCAAATGCATTTAATATACTCTTAGGGGCCTTGTAATAGTCTTCATACTACCTTACTTGTGCGTTGCCTTAACAGAATATTAAATAGACGGCGGGTTCGTGTAATTCGTTCATGACTTAGGAAATAGTTACATAGATCATCATAAGTGTGACAAAGCAACAACACTAGGAGAAGCAATCTAGGGAGTAATATATGATTAAATAAACACAATCTTTTATTATATTGTTATCACGAGTAGCTTAGATTATTATTTAGTTTAATAGCTAAAACCAACCAAACCTCTTAAATATATGATTTACCTACTTTCTTATAAACATAAAAATACAAAAATAATCTTCTCTCAACCCTTAGAATTCTGTTAGACCGTGATCAAGCCTTCCCAACCTATTCCCCTAGAGAACGATAACAACCCCCGAGTCTTGCCTATACTACACTACAACGATTAGGTACACTGCCTAGGGAGTTGTAAAACTTCTTGTAGAAGTCCCTTACAACAACTGCAACAATGGCGTATTCATAAACGGATACGCCGTATAAGGATTAGTACATTTAATATGCTGTATAGATTAAAACCAATATGAGGTATGTGATTGATGGCTCAAGATCCTTTTCTCATCAATACGCCGAATTCAATTTACTGAATACGCCGTATTGAGGTTTTTAAAATGGGGTAAAATTGAGTCAATACACCGTATCTATTTGAGTGGATACGCCGTATTGTTCTGTTATATGAAAATGAAAAGGAGATCCCCCTTTTTACCCATTTTGACCCATTTGTAATTCATAAAACATCCAGTCTCATTCAGGGGGATGGTAAAGGCATTCAAACTTAAGGTTTTATTGTCTAACACCTAACTCTTCACTAATCAAACCCTAACCCTAATTCTTAAATTAAAATCCAATTTGAAATAGTAAATTGGAAAAGAGAAAGGGGAAAGCTTATTACCGTATGATCGTGAAAAAGAAGAGTATGATTACGAATAAAAAACAAAAGATCTCCAAGAATTTGTCTTGTGGTGAAAAGATTTTGTGTGAGAGTGAAAAGTTGTGATAAAGCTCAATCCGGCGTATCAATTGGGTTTTTATACCCAAACTTGATACGCCGTATTGATTCTTGATTAATACATCGTATTAACGAGTTTTGCTGACTTAGGCTGTGTTTGTTTTTGCATAAAAATGTCTGACCGCCTCTGACGTCTGACCGGTCAGACGTAAAGCTTGTTTGTTTTTTCGTTTACATTCAGACACGGTAAGATATATTTTGTCTGACATAGTAAGACTTGATGAGCAAGTCTGACCACCTCTTAACCCTTTAAAAACTTCGCCGAGGCATCGAATATACTTTAAATGAAGAAGATAATTGAAGTTGTGATGTTTTAAAATAAAGCTTTTATTTTTACCAGGTAATAAAATTTTTGTGTGGAGAAGATGATAGGTGTCTTAGGAGAGAGAGAAAAAAATTAAATAATGAAATTAAAGACTCAAAGGTAACGTGAATGTAAAATTGGATGTGTATGTTATCTAGAAAATCATGCATACATTATTTACATAATATTTTGTAAAAAATAAAAAAGTTCTACTTCTAGATTCCTATTTAATGGGCGTAGTTTGTTTGTAATATCAGAGTAAAAAACCTACCTTTCGACGTACAAGTTTAGATCTAGACCAGTATTGAAACAACCTAGTAACTAAAATGCGGGAAATAAAAAGAATCACATATTATAGATGCATTACTCCGTATATGATAAACTTACGAGATGATATCATGACACAAATAATGCAAGACATGTCTTGAATTATATAAAGTTTTAGATAAGTTACTTAATTGTGTGTTAAACTTTCTTTTTATTTTAAGACAATTCGTGTAATAGTTTTTAATATGTTAAATATAAGATATATATTAAGATAATTTATTTAATGGTTTAATATTGGGTTAAATTTATGATAAAAATGTTTTGCTTCATGTTTACATAAGTTACTTGTTCATCGTATTATTATGATTTAATATGTATTTTAATAATTAAAAATGAACAATTAAAACCATTCAGACACTGATAAAAAAACAAACAACATTATTTCATTCAGACACTGGTAAGATGTGGTAGTCAGATTCAGATCCAAAACATCTTAATGAAACAAACACACGATTAGTCAAGTTCTATTAAAAACAGTGGATTTGCTGTATAGGTTTTAACCTAATACGCCGTATTCGTTCTTGGAGACCAATTTTCCTAATTCAAATAAAGCAAAGAAAACATACCTTGGCCTCCGCAACATTCTTGTATAAACACCATCCTTATAATACCGTTTAGGGTCGAACGGAATGCCAAACGGCACATATAAATTCATAATGAGATATAATAGCATTCCGTTGACATAATAATTCCAAATCACGATATTTACATTTAATTTCATGACAAAACTTACCATTCTAAAAGTTTTATTGATTTTATCATGACTTGTTTCAAAAAACGTATTTGACCCTTGTGTAATTTCATTACCCCTGGAATATTGTATTATATCGACTTCATTATCATCATTGTCTTTTTCCGACTTTAAATCATCGGGTTGAATAATGTTGAAAGAGAATAGATCATTAAAGTACAAAACATTTTGTTCCACTTCATCATACTCGGACAATGACGTTTCATGTCCCGCCAAGGCGGAAACACGAGGCGTAACATCATGGATATCATCACAACACAATGGTGTCAGCAATAGAGAATCACTACATGCATAACTAAATATAAAAGACACGACGTGTCATGACAATACCAAAAACAAAAGAACGGCATCTTGTATTAATGAAAAAGGGGTCTCATCAATACAAAGACAATGTATCACAACCATATCAAACCTAATAACATTCAAGAATTCATGCAAACAATTATGAAATAAAATCAAATGAGAACTTCCAATGACATCCTAACAGTCTCTCTAGCCACCTTTATTAACTTCAACACCTTCATAATGCTCACCCAAAAATGATGCTTAAAACGTCAACGCAATGGTTGGTGAGAGTCATATGTTTTACGACACCAATATAAGATTTAAATCAATTACTGTGATTATAAGAAAAACAAAACATGGCTGGACAATTAAGCTAGCTAATATACATGCTAACATGCATTCAACTAACAATCACTATTGGGACGGAACGTGTCCCCCGATCCAAACCACAAAATTCATCATATAGTCATGGAGAGGAGTGCTATCCCCGATCCCAGACTCTTGGTACCGTATCTACACAATATCAGGTTGATCCCTTTTGAATAGATCTTACTTAGCTTGTTAAAGCTTAGTTGTATTAGATAGATCCAAGACAACTATAGTAGAAATTATGATTGAGAATATCACAAACTATGCGGAATCTAGTTTGTAATACTAAGAAGAACAATAAAATAGTAAAACAAGATCTTGCTAAACTTTTAATATATTAAACACAATCAAAGTTACAGAATAACCTTGAAACTATGAACACTAACTATGAGAAAAGGATTTCTAGATCTATATATTATACTAACTACGCCTTAGGGTTTCTTTTATACACCAAGAAACCCTAATGGGCTTACAAAACGCGTCAAGTGATTAATGCATATCTATTCCTAATATATCTCATGCATATCACTTTAGTAGTACTAACTATATAACTAACAGTACTAATAAACTGACAGTACTAACACTTTGTACTGGCAACACTAACTATTACACTAACAGTACTAAAGACTTAGACTGTTTTCTCTAATCTTCACCAGCAGTAGCTTCTTCAACCAGCAATAGAAACTTGAGAATCCATTATTCCTAACAATCCTTCCCTAAACTTGATATTAATCTTGTTAATCGTCAAGTCTCTTCATTATCAGCATCTTGAGCACTAGGAGGATGTATCCAAACACCTTACTGCCTTGGTTTGTGTAACACCCCCAAAAATGCGTGTCGCAGCGGAAATATGTCCGGGGGAGTTACTTCATAATACACAGCGCTAGATACCAGAGAACGACCTCTAAATGTGTCGTTTGAAAAATAATCTCGTTGATTTCCTTGAAATTGATATAACATTTGTCCCATAATTGCATCACCATGAAAAACTTGAATGTATAGAATCCAATGCACTTCAAGTAAGCCAAGAATCTATATCACCTGAGAAAAACATGCTTAAAACGGTCAACATAAAGTTGGTGAGTTCATAGATTAGTTTAAATATGAATGTAAGTTTCAAATGAATGTATTTGTCCACTGTATCATCACAGTACCATGTAAAAATCCCAAAGATTTATAAAGAATGCATGACACATTTTATGTCACCAAAAGTACCAATCTTAATCACCCCCCCCCCAAAGATTATAAAGACTGCAATGAACCAATTTTAATGTCGACCAAAGTACCAATCTTATCCTAAAGATTCATAAAGAATGCATGACCAATTTACATGTCAACAAAATGTTTCAAGTAATGTATTGTCACTTTACTTCAAGGCAGTAGTAGAATATCCATGTGAGTATAAAACAATGTTTACGATTACTCTAAGCTCATGAAACCGATGCACTAATATAACAGTAAGAGTTCATATGTAAGTGTTGTGGGCCCTGTAGGCCCAACCAATCGTAATCCGACATGTTATAACGTTCGTTTGCCCAGTGATAGCTAATCACCCGAACGGGGATTGTCAATCCCGAATAGATCTATTTTATAACATTCGCGTAGACAACATGCTATAACGTTCGTTTGCCCAGTGATAGCTAATCACCCGAACGGGGATCACACCCGAATAGATCTATTTCATAACATTCGCGCTCACCCTCCAAGTGATTTACAGTTCATGAAGCTGTGACGTAGACTTATATATATACCCATCACAGGTGTCCCCTCCAAGAACACCCGGGCCTTTATTTAAAGAATATATACTCCCGTTTTTATGTTTTGTTTTTTTTTTTGTTTTTTTATTTTTTTTTTTTTTAATAGTTTTTTTTTTTAAAAAAAGATTTTATTGTTGTTTTTTTTTGTTCTTATTTTAAATGTTACCGTGTCCCCTCCAAGAACACCCGGGCAGTAACTTGTTGTTATCAGTTCAATCCGCCTAAGCTAATCCGTAATCATTTCAAATGTAAAGTATGTATTTGTGACCAAAAATGAAGTCAAATAATGTATCCCATAGCGAACTATGTAAATGAGTATGCAACCAATTTGTAATCAACCATGTAAACGCATTTGCAAACAAGCATGTTCTCACCCCAAAAATATATGTAAAACAAGTAAAACATGGGGCTATAAACTCACAATATCCTTTAAAAACAATCACGTTGTTATAAGATAACCGAGTAAGTATAAGAGTTTGTAGACAAGCATGTATCCCCCTCGCGGGTTTATGAACATTCAAAAGATTAAAAAGCGAGGTTATGAACTCACCTCGATGATGTACAGAACGTTGACAGTAGGCCTCTCATATGGCACAATACGAACGGAAGACGAAGCGACTCGATCAAGAAGTTGCAACTAATCTTAACGGCTGAGTCCCACTAGCCTAGGATAATGTATTTTGGTTTCCCGATGAATGGTTACGTCAACGCGACACGTTGATAAAGATTTAGATTTAAAGTTGTAATACTTTGGTTGGTGGTTGGTTAAATAAATAATTTGAAAAGTAACGCAACGTGTGTAATATATTCTTTATATATTACATATAAAAATAAACTCTTATATAACTCGTACCGTGAGTTATATATCAAATAAAAACAATCCGAAAATTAATGTGACGTATATAATGCTTTGCAAGTATTATATAATAAGTGTGAGTAAATGATTAAACCAATTAGTTTGACCCGTTTCTGAAATCACCACTTAACTGAATAAAAAGTTCTTATGTAAACGTAATCGTACGTTTTAAGATTTCCAATTAAATTAAACGATTTTTGTAAAGCTTTTACAATAATTATTATATTATCTTTTAGCTGACAATTATAAAATATAAAATAATATTTTATAAACTTATATTTCGTTTCCTCGACGGGTCGTGGCTAAAATTGTTGTCTAATTGTAAACGTATAATTTTTCGTTCGTTGTCAAGTTATTGTATAGTTATATTTTAATATATTTCTAAAATATAACTTAGTCCCTTTATCGGTTTCTAAAATAATAGTAGTTTTAGTGAACCATCAATAAATATAGAAAATTTATATAAATTTCGTCATGATCTTTCCGTTTTTATAACGTTTTCCATATTTATAAAATCCAATGTTTTTCCACTTTTCAAACAAACCGTGTTGCAATATCCTCGTGCTTTAAATATATATGTATATGTTTTTATATATATTTCTAAACTAAACAATATAATGATTATTACGTTTATTTAACCAATTAGCCACCATTATATATATCCGGTTTTTAATATTTTTAAAACCTTACGTTATATTTATTCACCGTTTTATATGAACCAAACGCACCCTTTTTTGTTTGTCGGTTTAGTAAAACCCACCCCCTAACGCCAAGATTTCTGCTAAACCAAACGCCCCTTTTTGTTGTCCTCTCTAAACCCACACGCACCCTATGTCGTTTTCTGTTAAACCAAACACCCCCGTTTGGCAAAACTGCCAAACCAAACACCCCCGTTTGGCCAAGCTGCCAAACTAAACACCCCCGTTTGGCCAAGCTGCCAAACTAAACGCACCCTAATCCCAATTCTGTTAATCCAAACACCACCCTAATCAGTTTGCCGCACACCCAAACACTCCCTTATTGCAAAACTGCTAAGCCAAACGCCCCTTTGTGGTTTTTAATCAACGCCAAACACACCCTTGTGCGTGGGCTGTTAAGCCAAACGCACCCTTATTCCATTTCTGCTACGCCAAACGCACCCTAAATCTGTCTTAAATCCAAACGCACCCTTGTGCGGCTGTTAACAACCAAACGCACCTATTTTGTTGTCAACAACAATCAAACGCACCCTATTTGGTACACGGCAAACCCACACGCACCCTTTTGGTGCTTCGCCTAAACCGAACGCACCCTAGCGGGTGAGACAACAACACGCACCCTTTTAGGGTGGCTGTTAGACTCAAACCGAACCCACTCGTGTGGCTGTCACAACCAAACGCACTACATTCGGTGGTTGACCCGGACCCGAGCGCACCCTTTGGTGGTGAAAACCCAGCGCACCCTTGTTGGTGTGAAACCACCTAGACCAATGCCCCTTGTGGCTGTTTCTGTCACCCCTCCACGCACCCTTGAGGTTTTAACACCAAACCAACGGACCCTTTTTGGGTGTTTTTAACAAACCCAGCCGCATCCTTATGGTGGTGGAGAAGGCGGTGCGTCGCCGGAAAAATGAGGAGAGGAGGTGGGGCTGATGGTGACGATGATGAGGTGGTGCATGGGGGTAGAGGCGTGGTGGTTGGCTCGCGGAGGTGGCGGCGAAGAGATGGGGAGGTGGTCGGCTGTGGCTACCGGAGAGGGGAAGGGGAAAACGGCGCGTGGCCGCATGTGAGTATGGGGATCGGGTAGATCCGGTGGTAGGAAGTCTTTTTGGATTCGGCCGAAAAAGTTTTCTGGCGGCGGCGGCGTGGTGGTGGCCGGAATCCGGCGGTGGGGGAGTGGCTGCCGGAAATGAGGGAGAGAAAGATGCAATGTGTGTGTGTTTATATTTATTAAAATGAAATAAATATATAAAACTTTTATATATATATTAAAAGTTTTAAAGGAAGTGACAAGTCAAAGATAATTGAGGGTTAATTATATAAATAGTATCACAGGGACCAAAAGTGTAATATTGAGAAACTTTTATAAAATATTGGTTCGGGACTCGTTTGAGCGACTTAACGGATGATTCAAATCTCGAAACTTGCGCCATTGTTTTCCAAATCATTTTTCTGATAAAAATGAGTATTTATTTGATAATATTTCGTAAATATTTTTATAACATTTATAAAAATCTTCGTTATTTATTTGGTGAACCGGTTACGTCTCGTCCGAAAGTAAAACTAGAAATAAAAATTTTAACCCGTATATTTGCGTTATCAACAAACGTTTTCGAATAAAATGATGACTAATTTATTAAATATTTTTATTTAATAAAAAGTGTAAATTAAATATAATTTAATTATTTTCTCGTTTCTAAATCTTGCGAGGGCATTTCAGTCACTTTCTGTTCGTTTTCGGGTCTCGGGCAAAACTAAAAAGTTGTCAGGAATGTCGTTTTACATCAAATTGCTTTAGAGTCCGAGTTGTGAAAACATGATTTAGTGGTTCGTTTTTGATACGTCAACTATTAATTAATATATATCTTTTTCGTTTTCAAGCCAAATAAGTTAAAAATAACTTCCACTTGGGAAATATAATAATAAATATGATTTATTATTTGAAATATGTTCCGAAAATTTTACCGGTCACGCGGTAATTGTTTTTACGAGACAATAAAAGACCAAAAGTCAAAAAGTCAAGTCAGACCCAAAAAGTCAAAGGGTAAAATCGTCATTCGAAATTTCGAAAATTCTCGGATGTTACAGTCTGTTTGCTTGATAGAAGATATTTCTTAAAAGTTCTCTAGACATCTCACTATCTGCTTCTACTAGTAGTCTAGCCACCATCATTAATCCAAGTGTTCCTCTAGTTAAAGGATATTCTTTCTCAACCAACATGAAGATATCATGTCCTCTTACTGAAGATACATGGTGAACACCACAATTATCATAAAGCCTCCATACCAAAGGATCATGCATATATCTTTGAAGCTTCCACAGAATATCATCATTATCTGGTTTAAACAATCTCTTTAGTTCAACCCACAATTCCTTCTCTTTATCATTTGTAGGATCTGTTGTACTGAACCTCTTCTTAACCAAATCCCAAAGCTTAACTAGGTCATCTCTATCAAATTTCTTCAACATATCAGCAAAAATCTAATAAGCTTCTGTATGGTTTCTAACTCTGATAATTCTCCAATACCTTCTTGTGTCTTCAGAGTAACCTCCTAGTCAATATTGGATATTTTGACCTGTAAGGCTCAACATATACTTCTTTCACTGGAACGTTACCACGTAATAATTTTCTTAGTTTCTTCTTCTGATAATTCTTTTTCTTTTTCTGCTGATTGTTTTGAACACTTTGCTACTTTTCAAAGTTATTAGTCGAGGGAGATTGAGATTCTTAGTTTTCGTAAATGCTTACTTCATAGCATTGCGTGAGGACACGGCAATACCTTAGTATGGGGGATTTTGGTATGTGCTTAATTACACATACCTTTTACCTTTAAAAACGAGCTAAAATAACCAAAAACGAACTTAAAATGCCAAATATATGCTTGTTTTGCTAATTGTATTGTGCAGGAACGGATAACCAAGAAAAGGACGAAAAACAAAGCCAAAACGACAAAACCGGACTCGGAATGGAAAAGACTGTGAAAGACAAAGCCAAATCAAAGCCGGAAAGTCAATCAAGTCAAAAAGTCAACAGAAAAGTCAACTGGTCAAAGTCCAAGTCAACCCCGAAGCCAAAAAGTCAACAAACCAAGAAATATAAGTTTAAGGGTTGAAATTGCCAAACCCTTAAACTTGTATTTATAAGTGAAAAGAGGAAAAGAGAAGACAAGGGCTGATTTTGCAATTTGCTCAAAGTAACAAGTAGGGGGGCAAAACTGCCAACCCCCCTAACTTGTACACCACAAGGACTAGTGGTGAAAAGAGTTAAATAACTCTTGGGGACTTGTTTTGCCAAGTCCCCAAAAGTTATTTAACCACAGGGACGGTGGGTGCAATAACAACATTAACCATGAGGGGCCATTTTTGCTAAGAGTTTTGAAACCTTGCACTCTGTAACAGCCCTCAACTTCTTTTCCCGCCAAAAAAACATGGTACACAACAACGGATTATAAACCCCGTTTACCCATGAACCTCATCCCTTCCATGGATAACAATTCCCCCTCCTCCACTAACCTTCCCAGCCAAAAGTTGCCAACGTTGCAAACCCACACCCCCCAGACCAAATTCGATGGCTAGGATGATTTAAAAAAAGATTGAAGGGGCTCAAGATTAAGCTAGAAACTCTCTCTCAAAACAAACTCCCCTGGATTGTGTGTCTACAAACAAGCACTGCAAGAAAAAAGAAAGAAAGAGAAAGCCTATGTGTAGATTTCCGGCTAATAAATAAGCCTTGTATCGATGGTGGCAAATATTCAGTTTTGTAATCAAGTTTACTTTCAAGTTTTATTAAGTTTTTATTGTAGTTTTTAAGTGTTTTTATGTTAATGTCTATTATGCAATGTGCAATTTTTTTCAGTTTTAATGAAAAATTTAAGTAGAAGTTCATTTTTACTCAATAAGCTCTCAATAAGCTAATTAGAGCTATTCTTGCCTTTTAAGCTCTATTTAGCTCAAACTTGTTATAGAGCTCTTTCATATTGCTTTAAGTTTAAATTAAGTTCATAAATTCCATTTGGTGTAATTTGGAACCATTTGAAGTAATAAGTCTCCAAAACTTATTGAGACGTAAATGCTCAGGTTTAGAGGGCTAAGGATACCATTAGGACACAGTTTTTAGGCCATCTCACACAGAAAGAGTGCCTTAGGTTTCGTTAGTACAAACAAAAATTCCAAGGTCTCAACTTTCCATTTTTCATTTAGCTTATCTTTTTAGCTTAAGGAATTAGCTTATTTGCTTTTTTATCTTTACAAATACTATTTAGTTTAAGTTGTTATTTGGTTGTTCGTGTATTTTTTTATTGCAAGTTCTTGTGTAAAATTAAGCTATCTCATCAAAATTTGTCACAAGTGGTGTAATAAGCGAGCTGAGAAACTAGATTTAGTTTCCTTAATAGCCAGAGTGTTTTTTTGTTTTAAAAATAGCTTATATATTTAAAGTATAGTAGAAGTAATAAAAAGTTTGTTAAGTTTTGGCTAAAAATGAATTTTAATCCGACTAATTGGTTTGAAACCAGTTTTGAGATAAAGGTGTTTGGCACAAGACCAGAAAAACGGTGGGCAAAATGGTTATATGCATTGGGTTAAGTCAGCTTAGTTTGATTAACTTAAGTTTTAACTTTGTAATTTAGCTTGTTTTCAAAAGTTCCCAAGTTTTGAAATTGCTTTCTAAGGTTTTTTATAAAACCATTTTTTGAAACTGTGATTTTATCAAAGAACATCACAAGCTATTTTTGAATAAGCACTTTGTGAGTGTGAGTTAAGTGTCAAAAAGGGTGTGCTTGTGGTGTTAAAAAGGGCTGCAAACACCTTGGGATCTTTGACTTGTTAAGTCAAAAGCACCAAGTCTTCTTATAACATTTTAAAAAAAAGATTTTAGGAAGGCTCTTTTTCACCACACAAAATTCAGCAAGTATTAATGGGTTTGTGATAAGCTAACAATTGGTGCATAGCTCCTCTTAACTCACTCAATCGGTTTGGGCTTATTTCCTATTTAAGCTTTATTTGAACAGCTTTTTGAAAGCGTCAAATAAGCCCCACTGAGTTTAGACCTTAAACCTCCCCTGGTGGCAAAGGGAGGGAATTTAAGCCACTTGTTCTCTGTCTTGTGAGTTCTAAAACCCAAGTCTTTTGGCATTATTTTGAGAGTTTCACAAAGCTCTCAAATAAGCCTCAACGTCTCAGCCCCTTGATAAGGCTTATTTGTGTGCTTATTCTAAGCCCAAACATGCCCTCTTGCTGTTTGAAATCCCCAAGGCTGAGAATGCGTTAAGTTTTGATTTTAGCTTAATCACTTATTCAATACAAGCTCAAACTGTTTCCCAAAGCTTTTTAGGTAAGCTAGTTTATTTATTATTCTTATTTCCTTTTTTCTAGCTTAATTTAGTCCCTAGCTTTTAAGCACGATATAGCTCTTTGAGCTTTAGTTAGGCTTTTCTGTCATTTTAAAAGCTCCACATCTTATCTAGCTTATTCTCCTTTTCTTTTAGCTTTTATTTAGTGTATTTAAGTCCCCTTAGCTTATTATCCTTTGTCTTAGCTTACCTTCAACTTTAAGACCAAAAAAACTTAGCTCTTTTAGCATTTAAAGCCTTCTATAATGGTTTGCTGTTCAACTTTCACTTATTTTATTTTATAGCTTATTCTTTTGAACCAAAGTCAAAAGTGTTTTTGTTAAAGTTTAGAGATTAACCTCCTTAAAAGTTTGTAGTATTTTAAGTTTTTGCTAAAATCATTTTTTAATAAGCTAAAAAATTAAGCCATATCGTAGGGTCTGTTTTGTCACATTTTCATAGTATAGGGGCACCCGTTTTCATAGTAGTGTAAATTCCCAAAATGTTGCCCGCCTACCCTTTAGTTTAGATTTATACACTTTCTACCCTAGAGTTTTAAAAAAAAAAGGGGAAGATACTTGGTCCGGGTGAGCAAGACTCGAACCCGGGACCAAGCAATACATCCCCTTTAACTGACTCCCACAAACAACACTACACTGCGCCCTTGAGTCTTAAACGAAAAAGACCAAGGGCGCAGAGGTAGTGTGTGTGGGAGTTAAAGGGGATTATTGCTTGTCCACCGGTTCGAGTCTTGCTCACCGACCAGTATCTTCCCCTTTTATTTTTTTTTTAAAAAACTCTAGGGTAGAAAGTGTATAAATTTAAACTAAAGGAAGGCGGCAACATTTTGGGAAATTACACTAGCTTATGAAACGGGTGCCCTCTATACTATGAAAATGTACAAACAACCCTATCGATATGGCTTAATTTTTAGATTATTAAAAAATGAATTTTAGCAAAAACTTACAAAACTACAAAACTTATTTAAGGCTTAATCTTCCTATAACTTTTAAAACAAAAAACAACTTTTGACTTTGGTCAAAAGAATAAGCTATAAAATAAGCTGAAAGTTGACAGCAACTTAAGAAGCTTTAAAAGCTAAAAGAGCTAAGTACTTATTTGGTCTTAATGTTGAAGTAAGCTAAAGACAAAAGGCAAAATAAGCTAGGGGACTTATACTACACTAAATAAAGCTAAAAAGAAAAGGAACGAACTAACTAGATAAGGCTGTGGAAGCTTAAAATGACAGAAAAGTGCCTAACTAAAGACTCAAAGAGCTAAAGTGCTTAAAGCTAGACAAATAGCAAGAAAAAGGAAATAATAAACTAAATATCTAGCATAACCTAAAAAGCTTCTTGGGAAACAGTTTGAGCTTATTGAAGAAGCTGTTTAAGCTAAAATCAAAACTATTTTTGAAGCAATTCCTCAGCCTATGGGATTCAAAAACAGCCTAGGAGGGGGCCAAAATGTTTGGGCTAGAAATAACACACAAATAGCTTATCAAGGGCTGAGACTTTGAGGGCTTATTTGAGAGCTTGTGAACTCTCAAAATAAGCCAAAGACTTGGGTTTTAGAACTCAACAAGACAGAGAACAAAGGGCTTAAATTCCCCTTTGCACCAGGGGAGGTTTAAGTCTAAACTCAAGGGGCTTATTTTGAACACTTCAAAAGCTGTCAAATAAGCTCTAAATAGGAAAATAAGCCGAAAAAAAAAAAAACAGAATTGAGTGGAGTGTAAGAGGAGCTTATGCACCAATTTTTTAGCTTTTCACAAACCATAAATACTTGCTGAAATTTTGTGTGGTGAAAAAGGCTTAAAATCTTTTTTTAAAAACTGTTATAAGAAGGACTTGGTGCTTTTGACTTAACAAGTCAAAAGACCCAAGGTGTTTGCAGCCCTTTTTTACACCACAAGACACACCCTTTTGACACTTAACGCAACACGCACAAGTGCATATTCAAATAAAGCACTAGTGATGTTCTTTGAAAATCACAGTTTCAAAAATGGTTTTATAAAACCTTAAAAGCAATTTCAAAACCTTGGGAACTTTGTGAAAACAGCTAAATACAACTTAAAACTTAAGCTTAATCAAACTAAGCTGACTTAACCCATGCATATAACCATTTTGACCCACTTTGGTCTTGTGCCAAACACCCCTTTATCTCAAAACTGTCAAACCAAAGTAGGATTAAAATCCATTTTTAAGCCAAACTTATAAAAGCTTTTTTATCTACTTCTACTTAATTTAACCTATTTAAGCTATTTTAAAACAAAAAACACTAGCTTATTAAGGAAAATAAGCTAGTTTCTCAGCTAGCTTATTACACTATTGTGACAATTTTGAGAGATAAGCTTATCTAACACAAAAATATGCAATAAAAATCACAACAACCAAATAACCACTTAAACTAAAGTATTTGTAAAGATATAAACAAATAACTAATTCCTTAAGCAAAAAAAAGCAAATGAAAAATGGAAAGTTGAGACCTTGGATTTTTGTTGTCTCAGAACCAAGGCCACTCTTTCTGAGTGAGTGGCCTAAAAACCTGTCCTAATGGCTCCTTAGCCTCTAAACCTGAGCAATAAGCTCAATAAGCTCTTGGGAGCTTATTACTTCAAATGGCTTCCAAATTACACCCAAATGGACATTTATGAACTTAATTCAAACTAAAGCAATATGAAAGAGCTTATAACAAGTTATGAGCTAAATTAGAGCTTAATGGCAAGAATAAGCTCTAATGAGCTTATTGAGAGCTTATTGAGTAAAAATGACTTAAATTTTCATTAAAACTGAAAATTTCAATTGCATAAAGGACATTAACATAAAAACACTTAAAACTACAATAAAAACTTAATAAAACTTGAATGTAACTTGATACAAAACTGAATATTTGCCACAATGGCTTACAAGGCTTATTTATAGCCGAAAATCTACACTAGGCTTTCTCTTTCTTTCTTTTCTTGCTGTGCTTGTTTGTAGACACACAAACACAGGTGTGTTTGTTGTGTGAGAGAGTTCTAGCCCTTAATCTTGGCCCTTCAATCTTTAAAATCAATCCTAGCCATCGAATTTGGTCTTGGGGGGTGTGGGATTGCCAAGTTGGCAACTTTGTGGCTGGGAAAGGTAGTGGAGGAGGGGGAAAATGAATATCCAAGGTGGGGATGAAGGTTCATGGGGTAAAACGGGGTTTATAATCCCGTGAAGTGTGTACCATGTTTTTTGGCGGGAAAAGAAGTTTGAGGGCTGTTACAGAGTGAAGGTTTCACTCTTTGGCAAAAATGGCCCCTCATGGTTAATGTTGTTATTGCACCCACGGTCCCTGTGGTTAAATAACTTTTGGGGACTTGGCAAAACAAGTCCCCAAGAGTTATATAACTCTTTGCAAATTTCGTCCTTTTGGAGTACAAGTTAGGGGGGTTGGCAGTTTTGCCCCCCCTAACTTGGTTACTTTGAGCAATTGCAAAACTAACCTTCTCTTGTTCCTGTTCCTCTTTTCTTCTTTATATATAAGTTTAGGGTTTGGCAATTTCAGCCCCTAAACTTATATTTCTTTGACATGGCCCCGGGTGACTTGGTTGACTTTGAATTTGGACCTTTTTTTTTATTTTTGACTGGATTGACTTTCCGGCTTTGATTTGGCTTTGTCTTTCACAGTCTTTTCCATTCCGAGTCCGGTTTTGTCGTTTTGGCTTTGTTTTTCGTCCTTTTCTTGGTTATCCGTTCCTGCACAATACATTTAGCAAAACAAGCGTATCTTTGGCATTTTAAGTCCGTTTTTGGTTATTTTAGCTCGTTTTTAAAGGTAAAAGGTATGTGTATTTAAGCACATACCAAAATCCCCCATACTAAGGTATTGCCGTGTCCTCACGCAATGCTATGAAGTAAGCATTTACGAAAACTAAGAATCTCAATCTCCCTCGACTAATAACTTTCGAAAAGTAGCAAAGTGTTCGTCAAAGGAAACTAAAGAATCAAAAGCTTCGACAAGTCCCGTTTTCACCATTTTTATTTGTACACTAACTATCCCTAATATTTTTGGATTTTTCTTTTTCTTTTTCTTGACTACCTGTTTGACTTCCTTTATTACATTAACACTGGGATCATAGAATGAGAAACGACCATAGAATAATCTACGGATGTCCTGACGGATAAATTCATCGTCCCCGATTTTTCACTAGATCCAAACCAAGCAATTAAACAAGATCATTTGTCAATATAAGTCTAAATGCTAAGTACTCATACTTATGACTTGTGAACTTTTAACTCCCAACATGATTATATGGATTAAAATGTGTGTGCTCCTTTCAACTCACCCATAAGATCAACATATTATTCATATCCGTGATTCCCAAGATGAATTCATGACCAAAGCAACAACTATTACGACCTTTAACGTGATGTTTTTAAAGGAAAAACGAGAATTTTAAAAAAAAAAAAAAAAAAAAGAAACTGTAACTTTTTGGCAACATCTTCATTAATTAAAATCATAATTTCTTAATAGCTAGGAATTCGTTGTTTATTTTGAACACCTACCTAGGCCTCGTTTCCCTATTAGGAATATCACAACCATCGACCGATTGTTCTTATTGAAAACCCACCCCGTTGCTAGCGTAGTGGGAAATCACAACAACACCTTCTTCCTAATATGGCTAAGGATAAGTGTCTTAGTTTGAACCCTCACCTAGACCTCGCTTCCTGGTGAGATATCACAACACACCAAATCCCTAGAAGTAAAGATGTCTTAGTTTGAACCCCCACCTCGTGGTTAGCGGAGTGGGATATCACGACACATCTTTTACTTGTTCCATATAATCAAATGTATGCTTCATTGGCAAAATTTCAATATTCATGCATTTTTGCATTCATACTTCATTCATGCTTCTTTGGCATTTTAACTTTCGAATTATTAAGAACAGAAAAATCTCGTTTTAAAGAATTAAGTTACAAATTTGAAGCTTTTTCTAAAAACATCGATTGACTTAGTTAAACTGAATTGAGCACGTATGATTAGGTGAATTAGAAGCTAATGGGAGAAAAAGCCACAAGTTACTCATATAAGTTTTAAAAGAATCTTGCTCAGCACATAAACTTATATTAACCTCTATCACTTCTTGTTCTTCACCTTATTAAAATTCGAAGCAATCGAATTCGTGAAAGCTTAGCCCTACCATGGAAGTGAGGAACCTAGCAGGCTCAACACGCCCGATCAGTCAAAAATTATTCTCATTTACCCATTAGGAAATCAAAACTACAAAACACTTATTTTAATTTTGAAATTTTTTTTTTTTTTTCATTTTTTTGGTATTTTTGCAAAAATTTGGTGGTAAAAACGGGATTGCGTGATAACAACGACTGCAGGCAAAAATCAAATCGAAGATCCCCCCATACTAGAACTAAACATCGTCCTCGATGTTTCAAAGGGGTTCCTACGTAAATCTAAGGCCGTTTATGAAGTGTGCCAAAAGATAAAAAACGTTAGTCGATTAGATTTGGAATACTAATTCCCAAAATGAAGCTGAGGATGTTGAAAGCTCGATTAAAAATGACAGAATCGCGAGCCTTCAGTAATCCGGGGAATACCTGGACATACAATACAAGCCACAAAATATGACTAACACGGGTAATGGAAAATATAAACCTTCTCACACAAAAACACTTATTTATTACATACTACTGATAAGCATGGGGGTGCCTCCCACGAAGCCTTGTTTAAGGGGTCCCCGAGTGCTTGACCCCTTCCCCCGAATTTATTGGTCCATGGGGACGTTTGGAGATCTGGACACCTCGGGTTGGTATGTCCCTCCCAAAGTAAGATATTATACGATGACTTCACTTAAAGTTGGGCCCGGAGTTTGAGATAGCTCGACGGGGCAATAAGGAAAAACTTGGACACCGGTGAATGGTCCAGACCCAACGGGATTTCAATTTGCCCGAGAAAAATCTCAGTCTAGAATTGAGAGAGGACACGATCACCACGTTGAGAAACGCGGCTTTTGATCTTAGCATCGTGTATCCCTCTTGGATGTCTCTTTATAAATCAAAGAGTTTCCGTAGCCTGATCACGAGTTCATTTAGTTCATTTCAGTTGAGAACTTCCTTGATCACCCGCAGTGTTGGAACATCAAAAATTTGTATGCTTGAGACCCAGATGCTTTTGCTCTAGCTCGATTCGGTAGATGACATGCCTTTTCCGTACACAAGTTTATATGGAGTACACCCGATGGGTGTTTTGTACGCTGTGCGGAAGGCCCATAAAGCATCATCTAATTTGTCCGACCAGGAGGCACGATTTTCTCCCACGGTTCTTTCAAGAATACGCTTTAAACCACGATTTGACACCTCAACTTGCCCACTTGTTTATGGTATACGCGGTGGAGAGACGGTGAGAGACTCCATACTTAAGCATGGAACTTTTGTTAAATTGGTCATTGAAAAGAGAGCTATCCGCGATCAACTTATGATACCTCGGGGTGCAACCAATCGAGAAGAAGAGAGTTTTCAAAAATTTAACAGAAACTCGGCATCATTGGTGGGGAGCACTTTTGCTTCGACCCATTTTGACAAATAGTCAAACCACGATATGTACTTGTCCCTCTTGAAGACGGAACGCCCCATAAAATCAATGCCCCATATGTCAAAGATTTCGCAAACTTGGATGGAGTATTTGTGGCCATCTCAATCACGTTTGCGTAATTGTCCGGGTTGACGATTGACAAATTCACAACGTGACAAAGTCATGGGCATCCTTGTAGATGGTGGGCCAATAGAATCCTGATATCGAAGATTTTTCTGCTTGAAATTTGGCTCATAGTGTCCCCCAGTGGGTCCACTGTGGCAAGCTTTGATAATGTCTAAAGCTTCTGTCCGAAACACAACGTCTTAATCACCTCGATCAGCACAGATCTAAACAGGAAAGGCACATCCCAGAAATAGTGCCTGACATCCTTGAAGAATTAATTCTTTTGTTGGGATGTCATTCCCTGACAACAAATTTCCCCCCATGGTAATTCGCAAAATCCTGCAACCATGGGGTACTTTTGATCTTGAAGAGCAATAGAAGCCCATGGGTTTCGAGAGGAAATGCTTCCTTGATTTCTTTGTTCTCGAGTTTGTCTTGATGCGAATTTTCAAGTCGGACAGATGATCGTTCGGCGAATTCTCAGCTCCTTTTTTGTCTCGAATTCAATGTCAAATTCCTTGAGCAATAAGATCCTCCGCATGAGTCTTAGGCCTTAGCTCATCCTCTGTCAAAAATACTGATGGTTAGATGTCTAGATACACTATGCTTTTGGACATGACAAGATATGAACGAAACTTCTCAAAGGCATACACTACAGCAAGTAATTCTTTTTCTGTAGTAGTGTAGTGAGTTTGAGCCTCGTTCATAGTCTTGCTAGCATAGTGTATAGGTTGAAAATGCTTGTTTTTTCTTTGCCCGAGACTGCCCCAATTGCTTATCGCTAGCACGCACATTAGACAGTTCAAAGGGCAAGTCCCAGTCGGGAGCAATTAAGATCGGAGCCTCAGTCAATTTTCTTTTGAGTGTATTAAAGGAATCGATACACTCTTCAGAGAAGAAAAATGGAGTCTCTTTTTCAAGCAAGTGAGTCATAGGACGGGCAATTTTTGAAAAGTCCTGAATAAATCGTCGGTAAAAACCGGCGTGCCCAAGGAAACTACGGACACCTTTCACAGTAGTCGGATGAGGGAGCTTGGCTATAACTTCAACTTTAGCACGATCAACCTCAATTCCCGACTTAGAAATTTTGTGTCCGAGAACAATGCCTTCCTTCACCATAAAATGGCTCTTCTCCCAGTTTAAAGACAAATTGGTGTCTTCACACCGCTTCAACATCTTTTCCAAATGGGATAGGCACGTAGAGAAAGAGTCCCCGAAGACCGAAAAGTCATCCATAAATACTTCCATCGTTTTTTCAATCATATCGTGGAAGATTGCCATCATACATCGTTGGAACGTGCCAGGAGCATTGCATAGCCCAAAAGGCATGCGACGATAGGCGAAAGTTCCGTATGGGCAAGTAAAGGTTGTCTTTTCTTGATCTTTTGGGTCAATTGGGATCTGAAAATAACCCGAGAAGCCATCGAGGAAACAGTAGTATTGGTTTCTGATTCGTTGATAGTATATATATAAAATATATAACTCAAATGCAAATTCTAACCGAATGCCCTTAACCAAGGGAAAAGGTCAAAATCTACACAAAGAGATAAAATATATAAGAATCAAATCAATGATAAAAAGATTCCGGAAGAGATATTCCCGGGTCGTATGTCCCAACGAGGCTGCAATTGAAATTTATCCTGGTTTGATGAGAAATTGAATGATGGAAACACTGATATAATTAAAACTAAAGTTAATTAAATAAAATCTAATTTAATCTACGGGAAACAAATATAGGAAATAGGGATCTTAAAAACTACGGGAAACAAAATTAGTTATAAGGAAATCCTAAAATTAAATCTAAATTAAATACGGGGAACAGAATAAGGTATCGGGAAACGATGGCTAGCTTGTGGGAATTAGAACCTTGAGAAGAGTGCCTTTCCTCCATCTTTTAAGTTTTAGCAATTATGACAGGCACTTGTCAGTCACCTTCTAAAAATACGTACTCAAGATGGGGTGGCAGTCCCTTGAGTTCAACCTCGGAGGTTCATCACGAAGATTTCAATGATTTTAGCTTCACATAGTTTGAGTTCTTTCCTAACTCCAGCATATAATGTGTCATGATTTGAGGAGGGGGAGGGGTGGTGTTCACTGTTCAAGACTTACTTCTAAAGTAGGATGTCCCCCTCAATCCTGATAAGTTTGGATCAACATCAGATGAGTTGGATCATCTTCTAGAGCAATAAACGAATCTGCTTCTTCATTAAAAGAAAGTCACTGTCCCCGAAAGGAGAGAGGAATGGAGCAGCAGTAGAAACAATAGCTCAAAAATGAGTGGGAATGCAACTCGCGATCAGTTGACATCCTAGACCTCTTGAGAATACTCATCACAGCCATATCAATGACAGTCGATTTTGTTTTACCGTCATATGGTTGTAGTCCAGCTGTGTATTTTGAAGTTTGGTCCAGATTGATGTGATGGCTTCCTTGCCAACACGAGGGTAATCCACCTTCATAAACATCTATCACAAGCATGACCTTGGTTTTCAAGAAACATCGCCCGAGAATTAAAGGTACTCGGGGGTCTGGTTCAAAATCAACAACTACGAAGTCAGCTGGAAATTGGAACTTTCCCACCATTAGACGGACGTCTTTAGCAATACCGATTGGTTCAGTGAATGAACGATCGCTAGCTCTACGTCATGCAAGTTGGGGTTAGATCGGGAAGAGCAGATCTTTCCAGACGGAATAAGCATGAGATTAATGCTCGCACCAAAGATCGCCAATGCGTTGCTTGTAGTAATGCCCCGTAAATTCAACATGGAATCAGAAATCCCATTGTCTCCAAGTTTCCTTGGTAACTTAGTTGAGGATTTATTGAGGGGAGGAAAGTCATTTTGAGAAATGAGAACAGATACCGCTGAACAGTTCCATTCAAAGAGTTCTTACAATTCGCTAATTTTTCTTTGTTTCCAATTAAGTTTTTTAAAAGTCGAATCAAATTTTAGGGCATGAGCATCAAGGCATCGTAAGCTAATCTCGAAACTTAAATCTCTAGAAGAGTTCATAGAATTTCTCGTTTTGGGTCGTTAGCTTTCCTTTCGCCTTAAATCATTTCTTCTTGATGGAAATGGAATTGATGCTTTAGGGAACTGGAAGTAACAACATGAGCAACATGGGCTCAGGATTTGGATTAACGAGACTGAATTTGAACACAGGAGGTTGGACGTTTTTGTGCTTCCGGTTTATTAGCAGCGGCACCGTGTCCTTTGTCACCTCGCATCATGATTAACTTCTTCGTCCTGGATGGTAACACCACTTCGGTTAGTGATACCTTTAAATCTTCCTTTGGGTTGGTAACAGTGTTACCAGAAGAGTATTCCAGCACCGGAAGTAGAAGCTGTAATGTATCAGTAGACACGACAAATTTTGAAAGCATGTCATCAAATTTCCATTTGGTATTGCAGGTCTTGACCTGGTTTTGCATGTTTCTCAACACTGCATCATTGGCTGTGACATATCTTTCAAAATCTGTTTTTGACACACCGTGTGTCTGAGGAGCAGGTCCTTGATGAGCTACTGGTTGATGAGCTACTGGTTGATGAACCGGAGGTCGATAAATCTGACCTTGGTTGAAATTGTTTCCTCTGTTTTGATTGAAGTTATTTCCTCGATTGAAATTGTTTTGACTATGAGGATTCTGAATGGGAGGAAAACCAGGAGGTCGAATTTGATTTGAGACCATCGGAGGTCGATAACCAGAATTAGCTTGGTTGAAATTGGCCGCAGCGGCCTGGGACACATACTCTTGGATATTGTCATGGTACATGTTGCTGTTAGTGGCTGGACAGTTTTGGTAGAATGACACCTCCCCCACAAGTTACACAACTTTGTTCAACCGCTTTTACGGGGGCGGAAGCTGGGGTTTGGTTCTTTCTATCGAGAATTAATGCCCGAACCATGTCTTTGAGTTCAGCAACATCAGATGAGACTGCTTGGGTGGAAGAGCTTGTACTCATTTTAGCTACAACAGCTTTGTTTCTTGATTGACGTACCTTAGACTTTCGCTGTTTCGATTATTTTTAAACATTCTCGATTCATTTTGTCTAAGAAGTAACCACCGGCAGCAGATTTCAAATGAATCTTGACAATTGAGTTGAGGGCATTATAGAATGTATACGATTAGATGCAATTCTAAAACCCATGATAGGCATCCCCTTAAAAGATCATTGAAACGATCCCAAGCCTCCATAAAACGTCTCATCAATTTTGCTGAAATCTCCCGTTTTGTGATTTTCATTTCTGAGATTTGTCGTTTAGAGGAGGGAAGATTGTTAATAAATTTCGAAACAAGATCAATCCATGTTTTCAATCGACCGAGGGGGTTTCTTTTTTCATGCCATATCCGGGCTGCCCCTTCGAGAGAAAAATGGGAAAAGCATAAGTTAACTGACGTATTTTGGTACTTTTCGAATCTTCATTGTAGAAGTGATCTTGTTGAAATAACGATGTGAGCAATGTGTGGTCTTCTTTATCATTTCCAAAAAAATTGCTTGTTTTAGACAAGATTTGAGAAGAACCATCTTGATCTCCAAAGTATATCGCGTGATTTTCGAATAACTATGCGCATCTCTCGTACCCCTCGGTGGGTGCTTCGATGCAATTGCTCCATAGTATGATATATCAGCCATCGGTAATTATGGGAGGATTATCAGTTTCTCAGATAGATGATTCACAGAAGTTTTGTCGACTTGTGGATGTTTTCCCACCCCCCCCCACCCCCCCCCCCCCCCCCCCCCCCGATCGACGTCTACGGGCTTGAGAACGAGTGCGCATGCACAAAATAGAAATATAAAAAGAAAATTTACTCTAATTTTTTTGGTTTTTCAAAGATTTATTCACAATTGATTTTAACGGACAATGAGATAAGACAACTTAAACCAAATAATCTACTTACTTCACGGTAGCTCTCAAAAAGATAAACTCACAGGTGAGCGGAGGAGTAGGAATAGCGCGAAGCTTATTTCTCCTTTCGGGTCGTAGTTCCTAGGAACAACCCTCCTTATACCCACTTTATAGTTTGTTTAACTTTTCAAGGTGAGCCGTACGTCGTAAGAGACACAAAAGGCAAGTTTTTAAATCTTTTGTTCGAGTTGGGAACCAACAAGTTCACCGGAAGTTATTATGATAATACCTCAGTTGAGAATATTATATTTTGGTATTTTACCAATTTGTGAATTTTATTTCTTTTTTTTATGGACAATGTTTTTATATTTTTGGTTTTTCTTTGGTTTTTTATCTGATAATTATACTAATAAAAGAAAATGAAAAATATTTTTGTACTTTTTATGTTTTTATAAAATAAAATATTCACAATTTCAAAAACAATTGATCAAACGTAACGATAGTCGGCTTCACAGCCTCCCCGGCAACGGCGCCAAAAATTGATTGGTGAGATTTACACTATATATATATAATATATAATAAAATATAAAATATATATAAGTCTAAAAATCAACAAGATCAATGATACCGAGAAGTAGTATAGAGTGTTCCCGGGTCGTTTATCCCCAACGAGGCTGGAATGGAAAATCGATACAGTCGAAGATTTGAGTTTGAAGGAGAGAGAATGATTTGAGAGTGCAGGAAGTTAAATTAAACAATAATAAACAAAAACGTTTAAGAAAAACCTAGAAATTACGAAATTAAACTAGAAAACGAGAGCCCGAATCCCGAACAAAGGGGGAAAAACCTAAAATCTTTAAAAATAACCCTACGAAGAATTTTTTTACTTCTAAACTACTCTAGGGACCAAATAACGAAGAATGAAAAAGACTAGACCGAAAACGGAGTTCGTTTGACCCAAAAACGAGTCAAAACAAAATCCCCCTCACCGACCCGTTCTTTAAAAAGTAAAAAGTTGTAAAAATGACCCTACGAAAATTTTCAAATTTTTCCTACAAACTATATGACAAAAGAAAATTTTCTAAAAAAGCAAAATATTTTTTTGATAATTTTTGTATTTTTTATGAATTAATTAAGCTTTTAACGAAATTAAATTATAAAAAATATTAAATGATTTCGAAAAATTCTGAAAAATTTACAAAAAATACTAGACTTTATAAATGACCTACGAAAAATAAGAAACACCAAGTTGCTTAACAAATAAGCCCCGAATAAGCTGTTTTCAGCTTATGGGCTTATTAGCCTAAAACACCCTTATATAATAAACCCCTTGAGTCTTTAACGAAAAAGACCCAAGGGCGCAGTGGTAAGTGATGTTTATAAAAGGGGAATGTATCGATTGGTCACGGGTTCGAGTCTTGCTCACCCGGACCAATTGTCTTTCCCCTTTTTTTTTTCGAAAACTCAAAGAAGCAAAGTTGTTAAGCTCGTGGGGCTTAACAACTTTGTCTTCTACAACTTTTTCTGAAAAGCCCTTAATAAGCTGAAAAATAGGCTTAAAGTTGACAGTAGCTTAAAAAGGCTTTAAAAGCTAAATTTTTGCTAAGTAATTTGGCTTGGGGTCAAAATAAGCTAGGACTAAGGGTTAAATTAGCCAAAGGGTCTAAGCTAATCTAAACAAGCTAAAAAAAGCTAAAAGCTATAACTAAATAAGCTGTTACAAGCTTATGCTTGACAGAAACTAAATGAAAGCTCAAAAAGGCTAAAAAAAAAGAGAGAAAAAAGTTAACTACTAAAAAAAGAAAGCTAGGCACTTAAAAAAAAGCTAGCAAAAAGGGAATAAGCTTAAAAACTTGACTAACCTATCTAAATAAGCTATTTGGACAAAAGTAGCTTATGAAATAAGCTGAATAAGCAAAAATGAAAATTAAGCAATCCCTATACCTAACTTAAGCTAAAAAACAGTCAAAGGGCTTATTTGAGCTTAGAGTTAAGCTATCTAGAAAGCTTCCTAATGGCTGAAATTTGAAGGGCTTATCTAAGGGCTTATAGGCTCCCTAAATAAGCCAAGAAATTGGGCTTTAGGTCACTTAAAAGCCAAGAATAAGAGGCTTAAAGTCTCCCCTTTGCACCAGGGGAGCTTTAAGTCTAATCTCAAGGGGCTTATTTGACAGCTTTCAAAAAGCTGTCAAATAAGCTCTAAATAGGAAAATAAGCTCAAACAGATTAAGTACTCTAGCAAATGGACTTGTGCAACAATTTTGACATCCTAAAACTTATAAAATCTTGCTGATTTTGCTGAATGAAAAAGGGCTTTTGTCTTTTTTAAAACTGTTACAAACAAAGACTTGGTGCTTTTTGACTTACAAAGTCAAAAGACCAAAGATGATTGACAACCTCTTTAACACACATAAAACACACTCCTTTTTTGAACTTTAAATCAAATTCACAAGTGCTTAACTAAATAAGCACTTGTGGTGTTTTAAGAATCACAGTTAAAAAAAGATGTTTCATAAAACTTTTGAAAAATACTTTTCAAACTTAACAACTTGTAAAAACAGCTTAAAATGAGCTTAAAACTTAAGCTTAAACCAACCTAATGACCATAACCCAAACCAAGACCATTCTGACCCGTTTTAAAGCTTATGCCAAACACCCCTTTAATTTCTAACAATGGGTTTTAACACTTTTAAAAAACTGTTTTAGCTCACAATTCTAAAAGGGAAAGGACAAATAAGCATTAAACAACCTTAATGAACAAATATAAGCTGGAAATAAGCACTCTAAAGAGCTAAAACATAATAAGCTAAGAAAATCTAGAAATTGAGACTTTAAAAGAGAGAAATGTACTTACTTTTGTCCAAGCTTTTACAAGGACCTTGTTACCCCTCAAGGGCTTTCAGCTACAAGCTCTGGCTTATAATAAGCAGTTGAAATAATGCCCAATAAGCTCTTCCAAGTTTAGCTTATCTTCCAAATGGCTTATTCTTGATTTTTCCAAACAAAAACTTATAAAACTTTAAACTATGGAGAGTTTAAGATTTATAAGCTTAATCAGGCTTCTATAAGAGCTTATAGGAGCTTGTTTAACATATATAAAAGTGATTTAAGCTGTTTGACAATGGAGACTTAAAAACGGGTATAAATTCTCAAAAATTTCAACACTTCATTAATGTTTAAAAGGGGTACAAAGAACTTGAAATAAGCTGTAAATAAGCTAAAACAAACATAAATTTGACTGAATTAAAAAGTAATTAACTAAAAATAAGCTACACACTTTTTCAACTATCACTAAGACCCTATTTATACTATAATCTATGTCTTCAGCTTCTTCTTCTTGTGATCTTTTGTGGAGAGACTTCCAGAGTAAATTCCAGCCATCCATAGCCATTGTGGCTTCTTTTAAAATCATCTGGCCATAGATTCGGCTACTTTATGGAAATTGGGAGATGCCAACAGGCAAGGGTTACATTTGGTGGGAAAGATAGTGGAGGAGGGGGGAAGTGATTACCCCTGGTGGTGGTGAAAGTTTACAGGGTAAAAACAAGGTTACACACCCGTGAGTTGGGTTGGGGGGAAAAAGAGGCGGGAAAAGTTGTTTGAGTTATAACAGGCACAACTTTGTGGGAGTTGGCAAGGTTGGCCCCTCAAAGTGTTGTGCCTTGTTGCATCCATCGTCCTTGTTGTTTAAAACTTTTGGAAACTTGGCAAAAACACCCCCTGAGGGTTATATATCAAATTGCACATCAGGTCCTTAGTTGATACAACTCTTGGACTTGGCATTTTGGCCTTGAGTATAACTTTGCTCAAAGCAGTTTAGACCCTTCTCTTCTTTTCTCTTCTTTTCTCTTATAAAGAAAGTTAGGGTTGGCAATTTCAACCCTTAACTATATTTCTTGAATTGTTGACTTTTGGATTTGTCGGGGTTGACTTGGGTTGACTTTGACTTTGACCAGTTGACTTTTCTGTTGACTTTTTGACTTGATTGACTTTTTGGCTTCGATTTGGCTTTGTCTTTCACAGTCTTTTCCATTCCGAGTCCGGTTTTGTCGTTTTGGCTTTGTTTTTCGTCTTTTTCTTAGATATCCGTTCCTGCACAATACAATTAGCAAAACAAGCATATATTTGGCATTTTAAGTCCGATTTTGGTTATTTTAGCTCGTTTTTAAAGGTAAAAGGTATGTGTAATTACACACATACCAACAAAGAACCCCCGAATTCTATTCTTACATGGGATGACTTAGTTTCTAAGTTCATCAACTTTTTCTTTCCACCTTCTAAGACCACCAATCTTCGGAATGAAATTACGAATTTTCGTCAATTTCAAGGAACTTCTAAGGAAGTGTCCTCATCATGGTTTTTCACTCATGCACCAATTAGACACATTCTATAATTCTTTGAGCTATAATGATCAAGATTCTCTTAATTCCGCTGCCGGTGGAAATTTTCTCTACAAAAGTCCAACCGAAGGGCTACAAATTATAGAGAACAAAGCCAAAGTTAGATGTTCACGGAACGCCGTGATGCGAGCAAGTACGAATGCTCCTCCATCTTCTTCTACTTCATCATCATCTAACTTTGAATTCCAACAAATGGCAGCGGCATTAGAGGATAAGATGACCTTGACTTTTAGGAATGAAATGAATGAGATGAAAAACATGATGAAAGCTCTTGTGCCTACTCCCGTTCCGATTAAAGCGGTGGAGGAAAGGTGTACTACTTGTGGTAGTAATCATAGTTTTAATGTGTGCCCAATGACTAGAGGAGGTTACGAGTCCCCGGTTTATCATGATAATTTCCAACAATTTCAACAAACCGCTTCGGTTGGTAATTTTGTTCAACATGGAAATGCCGGATACCGTCCTCCCAACTTAGCGAACCATACTCACCCCCTGGTTTTCCTTCAAACCAAGGTAAACCATCCAATCAAGGGAATATCCCTCATCAAGGAATGGTACCTTACCAAAGTCCACCACAAAATTCTCAAATTGTGCTTGCTAGTCAATTGGATACTTTCAAGAAAACCACCGAGGGGAGTATGCAGGTTATGAGGAACCATATTACCAATTTGAAAGCTGAGATTAGGAGTGAAGTTCAAGCTACTTTACAAAACCAAATCAACTCTTTAAAAGGAGAATTCAAGAATGAGTTGAAATCTCAACACAATCTTTTCATGAATCAACAAAATGATTTCCAAAACAATTTGCAAAACATGTTGAGTGGTTTCTTCCAAAATCAAAGCCAACCTTCTACTTCTACTTCTATGGTACCTACCACTTTACCTAGTAATACCATCACAAACCCAAGGTGTGAAGCTAGAGCCATTACGACTCGAAGCGGACTTTCTTACACACCGGTGCCACCAATTCCTCCTCCTCTCTTTGATGAGAATGAATCTTTGTGTAGGATCCCGATAACACTTCACTTCACACAATCGATCACAAAATCGAACTAGAAAATGAGAAAGAAAGAGTTGTTTAGAGAGAGAAAGAGGAGAGAGAAATGAGAGAAAAAGAGAAAAGATATTTTAGATATTTTCAACAACTTTACAACTAACTCTTTTCTAAATAGAAAATAGTTTATATACCCCGTCGCGTTAAATGACGCGCGGGATATTTAACTAGGACCCGGGCTCGGGTTTTGCTTGGGATTAAACCCG
>BQNB010068872.1:0-33692 GCA_026074375.1 Tanacetum coccineum
GGGTATGTGGGGTTGTAGATGGTGAGAGGTTTGGATGTACATGGAAGGTCAAACCAAAAGAAAATGACAGCTTGTGGGGTTATAGGGATTTGGCGGGAAACATATTGAGAAGATAAACAGTGTTTTAAACTTGGGGTGAAAGTTTTGGGGTTTGGCAACAATGACCCCTCAAAGATATAAGGGTGTTTGCACCGTACGTCCTTGTGTTTTAAATGTTTTTGGGACTTGGCAATATAACCCCCTAAGGGTTATATACACAATTGCACCACTCGTCCTTATGGTGTTAAAGTTTAGGCTTTGGCAGTTTTGGCCCTTGGAGTTAAACTTTGCCAAATTGGCAGCTTGGGCCCTTGTCTTCATTTTTCTCTTTTCTTAATTAAATATAAGTTTAGGGATTTACAATTTTAGTCCCTAAACTTGCTTTTCTTGACTTTTGGCTTCGGGGTTGACTTGGGTTGACTTTCTGTTGACTTTTTCAGGCTTGGGCTTGGACTTTGACTTTGTCTTTTTCCTGCTTTTCCATTCCGAGTCTGGTTTTGTCGTTTTGGCTTTGTTTTTCGTCCTTTTCTTGGTTATCCGTTCCTGCACAATACATTTAGCAAAACAAGCGTATCTTTGGCATTTTAAGTCCGTTTTTAGTTATTTCAGCTCGTTTTTAAAGGTAAAAGGTATGTGTAATTAAGCACATACCATCCTTCAACTTTACAAAGTTACACTTTAGGTCCTTATATGTTTCTAATAGTCCCTAAAGTTTCAGAATGACCAAAAACAGTCCCTAGACTCTTCAAAAACAGATTTTGACAGTTTTAACCCTTAAGTTTGCAAATTTACACTTTTAGTCCCTTAACTTGTAAAAATCGCATTTTAACTCCAATTAAGATCTAACAAGTGACAATGGGTTTCATTAAGTTCCAATAAGCCATATAAGCTGGGTCAGCTTATAAATAAGCTCGGATGAGCTTATTTAGGCTTATTTGGACCTTATTGGGCCCGTTAAGGTCCAATAAGCATTTAAAAGGTCCAATTAAGATTTCAAAAGCATAAAAGCCCTTTTTAAGTCCATTTAAGCTCACTGAATCTGTTTGGCTGAAAAATAAGCTCGGGTGAGCTTATTTGAGCTTATTGGGCTTGTTAGCCCAATAGCCTTAACCCGTTTAGTTGTAAAAGGTTCTATTAAGTATTTCAACTTATTTTCTAGACTTGTTAAGCACATTTGGGTCTGTTTTCTATTTCGGCTTATTCAATAAGCCATTAAGCTCGTTATTGGGCTTCTTGGGCCCAATAGGAACCCGAATAGTGTTCCAAACGGTTTGGCTTGGTCCATTAAGGCCCATTAGCCTTGTCTAGGTTCAATAAGATTATTAAACTTGTATAAGCCCACCAATAAGCCGTATAAGCTCGCTGTGGCTTATTGGCTTGCGTTCTGGGCTCGTTAATGGGCTAACAAGCCCGTTAGGGGTCCGGTTGGTTTCTAAAGGTATTTTAGGGTCCATGTGTGATTAATAAGCACACTAGGCCTCTAAATAAGCTCGTGAAGCTTATAAATAAGCTGTGAACTCCCCCCCTCGTGGTCTGTTGGGCCTAGTTGGGTTTAAACGAACCCAATTTTGGTCCATTAGCTCATTAGTTATATCCTAGGGTTTTCAATCTTTTCGTTAAGCACTCGTTAACATTTATTAGCCGCGATTTATCACATGCGTTCGTCTAATAAGTTAATGTTCGCGTTCCCAAGCCAAGTTGTCACGTTTACTTGAAAAGTTTACGTATAGAATTTATGTGTTTAATAAAAACGAACCCATGATCACCTTGGTTCTCATTCGTGCATTTTAATGAGATGTCTAAGCCTTAACTCGATGTTTAGTCATGTTTCATATACGTGTATATATATTAGCACCACACAAGATCAATCATACGCATAAATTGCGTGCGTGAACCATGCATGAGTCGAGCCATGCATGCTCATGCCCACGTAACTTGTCCAACACCAATGTACGTGACTAAATAACTAGAGTATGAAAACAACGAATGGAAAATGACATGCAAAGCTTTGTCGCGACTTACAATGGGTCCTAGAGTCTTTAATGTGCGTCGTGTAGATAACCCAACTCGTTTACACCCAAACCGTGTATAACCCTAAGCTTCAAAGCTTGTATACCCAATCCTTAGCTCGTATACTCTTCTTAATACCCTTGTATGCGAACTTAAGTGCACCTTGTGTCCTTAGAAGGAAATGTGGGTTGTGTATGGGTTCGGTTATGTGAGACCCGAATGCAAGAGAGAGTAAATGAGTATGGTTTATCCTTGAGAGAGTTTGAGAGTTTTAGAAATGTGTTAAGTGACAATATGAGTGTGTATTTATAGGCAAATGAGCTAGTTAGCTTCCCTTGGTTCTTGTCTAACTAAAAACGAGCCTTGTGAGGTGGTTTAGAGATTTTCTAGTTAATCTCAAATGGTTTCTTGCTAAACCACAAATACTACTCTTTATTGCTCAATCTTTGTACAAGATATGCTTAGATACTTAAAATCTTATGATTTGTGTGTTGGTTCATGCTTAGCCGCGGCATCAAGGGCAAATGGATAGTCAAATGGTTATTAACCATTGTGTAAATGTTAGTTAGGGGACACTAAGTACTAGTTTTAATTAACCAGGAGATGTACATGTACTTAGGGATCAATATGAGATTTTCTAGCTAGCTAAATCATAAGGGACGAATTATATGTGGGTTTATCTTACCCATATTCGGCCTTGGTGGTTTATTAACACAATAATTATACAAATTTTGTGTTTAAGGATTAAAAGTGGGTATTGGTTTGAGTCTAGGTAAGTCTAGGTATTTCCGGGGTGTGTCCAAATGTATTTTATTACGAAACGTAACCCTTTTACGTGACCAATAAAAATAAAATACGCAAAGTTAATAATTATCTTCTTAATAATTATTTATTACTTGGTTGATGTAAACATTAATTTATTTGACGACCGTTTACATTAAATGATTATTTCTAGTCTACGTGATTTGGCTTAAAAGTTAATTTAAAAGTAAACACGTATCAGACTAAAATAAATAGTGACAAATAATAGGAGTCGTAAAATGACCTGAAATTGAGAAATGTTACATTCACTCCCCGACAACGGCGCCAAGAACTTGATGTGTCGTTGTGCGTAAGTATTTTATTTATCAAGTTTTACATTTATATTTTGCCGGCATTACCTAGAAACAACACTAACGGGCAGTGTACCCGATTAGTTGTAGCTTCATTGGTAAGTATGGTGTCGATCACTAAGAGCGAGAATGTAATTCCTGAGTCTTTCAGTATTTTAGTTATCCATGTTAGATTTAATCTATCTAATCTATGTTAAAGCTATGCTAAACCTAATTCTAACAGATAAGGGGGGTTTTCAGTCTAAGGGACTTGCACAGGTTTGGTGGTGACTTAAATCTACTTCTGCTACCAAAACACACCTAAGACAATAGTCAAAAGATAGAAGAGCGGTCAAGACAATTATAAGGAAACTGTATTAACCATGATTAATCAAATAGAATGTTGGTTTGTTTATTTAGTGCAATGAATGACTTATTTTGAGGGTTACATCTTTCCTAGATTTAGGCGGTACTTCTTCCTAAAATCTAAACACGACGAATTCTGTCACAATTAAACGCATCCGCATAAAGTATTTTCTTTGCTGATTATAATCTATCTTAGGAGATTAATAATGGTGATCTTATTAAATCCTAGCCCATCGGGACATTACACACTTACTGGTTAATGGCTCTTTATATTCTAGTAGTCCACTGTCTGAGTATTTACCAAGGGAATCAGAATGTTATTTGTTGATCCTAGGTCACCTGCTAGTCCAACTAGTTCACTAAACCAATGGTAAAGATAGGTCAATATTTGTGATCCTATGATTCTAGATATATAAATTGCAATATGGAGAGCCATCCCGGTATCTAGCTAACTTGGTCGGTATCACTAGACCCAGTTGAATGATAGGTCGCATACTTAAGCACATAGACAAGTATAAATTGATAAACATAATCAACAATCAACGATAAATTAAGCAATCGATATAAACAAACCAAACATTATATTATCATAATCATGGCTAATACCCAAGGGTATTAGCCCTTAACCATTGTAATGTATACAAGCATAATAATGAACAACCAAGGTAACCTAACCGAGTTAAACGAATGATACCAAAAATTGAACGATTATTAAGAGTATGAGAATTACAAGGTGTTTCCTATGGAATTAAGCGTGTTGCGAGACCTTCTTTGCTCTTCTTGTCTTCTGAAAATTGACTTTTGTGGTAATGGTATCGTAAATATGATCAAGCACACCTAAAACTCGTTTTAGACTCTATTTTATAGTGTCTGGAATTTCTTCGAATTACGCGTCTGTCCCCCCCCGAAGTCAGTACGCGTATTGGGATTTTCTTGGGTAGAGACTCACGTTCAATATCTTCCAGAAATATTAGATACTTGAAATAGAAAATGGCGTATAGAGGTCCTTCTGGATACGACGTATAACTCTTCAGTCCCTTCGTGTTTCTTATGAAATGTAGGCACATAAACGCCGTATCTTCCTCCTTGATGATATGGCGCATAGAATGTCAGAACATATTACTTAGCTTTCTTTGTTTAAGCTTCAGAATGCGTGCCTTTTAGCTAATCTTCACAAAGTACTTGATCCATAATTTACTCCAAATCTCAAAATAAATGATTAAGTACCAATTCTTCAATAATTATACAAAATGGGTAATTTACATGGGATAAATGATGCTATAAAAGTGACGTTATTTGATGTCATCAGTTTTTGTGATTTCTTCTTCAACCTGCTCTTCGTGATCAGAAAATACCTTGAATTCTGGTGAACTCGAATGATCAAAACTAGTTGTCTTGAAAAGCTTTCTTAACGAATGTAATGCTTGCTCAGGTTCGCCGTAAGGTTCTACGAGCTCTTTGTTTGAACTCCTGGTCATGCACTACATGAAATAAGGGTTAAATATTAGTAAGATAGGTTCAGAAGAAAGAAAATGCAAAAAACTAAATACGAAAATGGAATACGAAAAATTAAAGCTGCTTTAGTATCAAACGATCAATACGCCGTATCCAGTAAACTGAATACACTATATTGATGTTTGATGTCGAATACGCTGTATAGGTTTTAAAAGTGGATACACCGTATTTAATGGGATGAATACGCCGTATTCAGTATTCTTATCAAAAGAAAAACAACAAGTAAAAACAATACAGAAAAACAAACAAACACACAAATACGCAGATCATACAAATGCAGAAAAGGAAAAATAAATTTACAACAAAACTTAACAATTATAATACAGAATTACAAACTAATACAAACTAAACTAAAAATATAAAATTTAATACTAAAATACTAATAAATAAGTATTAAACAATTTCACTCTCCGGCAACGGCGCCAAAAACTTGATGTGTGTCGTTAGGTATAGGTAGTCTTGTTATAAAGTTTTACTACTTACATATTGCGACTTTACCTATCAACTAACACTAATGGGCAGTGTACCCGATCAATTATAGGTTCGTTGGTAAGTAGGTTGTCGATCACTAAGAGTGAGCGTTAATACTTAAGTCTATCGGTATTTTAGTTATCTAGGTTAGGTATAATTATTTCTATTTAAACCTAAACTAACGCAAGGGGGGGGGTGGTTTAGCCTGAGAGACTGGCATAAATTTTGGTTTAATCTAAACTAAAGAAGATAATTAACATACACAAGCAGATAAACAAACAATAAAGAAGCAGTCAAGCACAAATGTAAGGAAAAGGTATTAGCCAGTTTAATCAAATAAAATGTTGGAGTTGTTTATGTATGCAATGATGTATTACTTCGTTGGTGGTATAACATTGTACTTCTCCCTAAACTCAAGGTTTATATTATAGTTAATCCTATCACAATTAACCTAAACCCGCATAAAGCTCACACCGTTGATTATAATCTATCTAGGAGACAATATTGGTGAATATCGAAACCTAGCTCATCAAGGCTTTACCAACTCATGTCCAATCGTTATCTATATGCTGGTAGTCCATGGTCTGAGTAATTCCTAAGAAAACAGAATGTTATTTGTAATCCTAAGTCACCACTTAATCTACTTATTCACTTAACCAAAGGCAGAAACAAGAGCATAAATTTGTAGTCCTATTAATCCAAAGTCACATAGATAAGTTGTATGTAATATCTAACCCAGACTCTAGTCCACGTATCTGTAATCCTAGATCCAATTGAATGATAAATAAAACATAATCCAAACATAAACATATAGGAAGTGATAAACATAATCAACATGCACCAAAAGAGTAAACAATCGATATAAACAAACCAAACATTAAATTTTCATAAACATGGCTAATACCTATAGGTATTAGCCCATAGTCATTGTAACAATACACATTATCATAGACGAACGATTAAGATAAACAAAATGTTATGCTAACCGAATTCTTATAGCGGAGTATAGAGATTACAAGATTTTTCCTATTGAATTAAGGTACTTGCAGGACCTTCTTTGCTTCTAAAATCGTCTATAGATCGTATTTGGTGTTAAGAGCTTCTAATGCATACTAAAAACAGAATTTTAGGTTTTCTATTTATAGGCTCTGAAAACAAGTCGATACGCCGTATTGGAGGGATCCAATACGACGTATTAGGATTGCTTGCCGTAGGCTCCATGATTATTATATTCTAGAATATTCCTAAACCGCCACAGAATACGACATATAGGGTCTTCTGAATACGGTGTATTGGCTGTAAAACGAGCTTCTTCTAAATGTTGACCAAAGTATCTTATACGGCGTATCTGTTGTTGTGAATATGACGTATTCTTCAAAGTCAAGCAATGGTCTTGATCTTGTCTAAGTCTTGAGAAATAACATATCCATCTAGAATGATACATCATATTCTTCAGATTTAGTAGACTTTCTTGATCTTCATCATTTATGTTCCAAAACACGTTCTCTTTACCATCTTTTGCCAATTGCTCAATAATAACTAAATTCATACAAATAAGAAATTAAGTATCAATTCTTATATAAAATACTATAAAATGAGCAATATAAATGGGATAAATGATGCCAATAATGTGACGTTATTTGATGTCATCGTACCCCTAAACAAAATGGTGTAGCTGAAAGAAGAAACAGAACCCTGACTGAAGCAGCAAGAATTATGTTAAATGTTTCATGTATCCCAAAACAATTTTGCGGAGAAGCTGTAAATACTGCTTGTTACACTCAAAATAGATCAATCATTGTAAAAAGCATGGGAAAACATCATATGATATTTTCAGAGGAAGATCTCCTGACATCAGCTACTTTTATGTCTTTGGATTCCTTGTGTTCATTCACAATTACAGAGATCACCTGGGAAAATTTGATGAAAAGGCTAATGATGGGTTCTTTCTTGGATACTCCCTAGTAGCCAAAGCTTTCAGAGTATTCAACATCAGAAGACAAGAAATGGAAGAAACCTTTCATGTTACTTTTAATGAAGCTGATGAAGTGAGAAGACAAACAAGCACAGAGGAGATGACATGAACTTCAATGAAAACAGATATTTCCTTATGTACCTGCATTTGATCCAACTTTCATGAATTCTTAGTACCAAGAAAAAACCTTAATCAATTCACAAGGAATGATGGCTCTTTACCTTATGTACCTACCTTTGATCCCCTTTTAAAAAACAACATCACCATCCCTGACTCTATCACAACTCACAACATCAATCCATCTGATGAATCAACTGGCCTATCAGTAACTAATGATTAACATGTTCACCATGAACCTAATGACTTTAAACCAACTGAACCTCATATTAATGATAACCCTGAAGTTTAAGACATCACAATAAATGATGTTATCACAAACATTGAAGTTGAACCTTCACCAACACTCATTTCACCATCAGCTAAAAAAATTCATGACACTCTAGCTCCTCAAGACAAATGGTCTAGAGATAAGTACATCCGTTTGGTTAACATTTTAGACTAATGCAATGCAATAAGAGCTAAATCAGATTGAAAGAAACAAAGTCTGGACACATGTCCCTGCACCTTATGGTAAAACCATTATTAAGACCAAGTAGATCTTTAGAAACAAGATGGATGCAAATTGTGTGGTAATCAGGAATAAAGCAATGTTGGTTGCTCAGGGGTATAAAAAAGAGGAAGTGATTGACTATGATGAAACATTTGCACCAGTTTTAAGACTTGAAGCCATCAAATTATTTCTTGCATATGCTACCTGCATGGGTTTTGTAGTGTATAAGATGGATGTGAAGAATGCTTTTCTAAATAGGAAGCTCTCTGATGACATCAAATAACATTACAATTATACTATCATTTATCCCGAATAAGTTATCCACTTTTATATAATTATTTCAAGAATTTGTATTTAATTGCTTAAAAGTATTATTTGCAGTAATTAAGGAGTGATTTGTGAAGACATGCTAAAAGGCGCATATTTTGGAGCTAAAACGATGATATTTGAAGATTGCTTGATTCTGCCTAATACGACGTATCCACAAAAAGAGATACGGCGTATCAGTGCCAACTCTTCACAAGAAAACGCGTACAAACAATTCCTAATACGGAGTATCACTCTTCTATCATACATCGTATCTCGCTGGATAGACATTCAAAGATACAGAGATAATTATAATTTAGGAATGAATATTTGATTGATTATAAACTTAGCGCGCACTCCAAGGAAAACACCCCAATACGCCATATTGGTCTAGCTCAATATGACGTATCCAGTCGTTTTCAGACACTATAAATAAAAGACTCAAAAGCGATTTTTTAGTATGCAAAATCATATTCTCTATACCATACACATAAAAGATGATTTTCCAAAGAAAAAAAGTGCAACTAAAGGCCAAGCATCGATCACGATTCCATAGAAGACACCGTGTAATTCCTATACTCTTATAATCATTTAATTTTTGGTATCGTTCGGTAAAACGTTTAGTTTACCTTGGTTATTTGATCACACTTGTATAATTATAATGGTTATGGCTAATACCCTAGGGTATTAGCCATCTTAATGAAGATTTAATATTTGGTTTGTTTTAAAATCGATTTCTTAATTTATTGTTGAAAGTTTAATTATCTTTATCACTTAATACTTGTCTACGTGTTTGAATATGCGACCTATCATTCAACTGGGTCTAGTTACACCTAACAAGTGAACTAGATACCGGGACAGCTCTCTATATCGTGTTTTATATTACTGGACCAATAGGATCACAAATAATGTTCTGTCTTTGTCTTTAAATTTTGAGCTTAGTTAGACCGGCAGGTGACCCGTAATATTTCAACAAGTATGTTCTTAATTAATTGATAAAGATTTGAACAGTGAACTACCAGTATATAAATACCGTCAAACAGTAAGTGGGTAAAGTCATGATGGGATAGGGTTTGACAAGATCACTATTGCTTTAATCCCTAGATAGATTATAATTAAACTAAAAGGATACTTTATGCGGATACGTTAATTGTGAAAGGATTCAACGTGTCTAGGTCTTAGGATGATGTCCCGTCTAAGTCTTAAGAATGATATGCCGCTTCGAGATAAGAAACCATTGCACTAAATAAACAAACCATCGTTTAATCGGATTTAATATGGCTAATACGGTTTTCTATCATTTGGCTTGTACTGCTCTTTTATCTTCTGATTGTTTTCTTTCATGTTTATTGTGTTTAAAATTGATTATTGTCACCATAAAACATGTGCTAGTCTCTCAGGCTGAAAACCCCCCATTGCCATTAGAAACATATATATTATAGGTTTAACAAGTAATAGAATTAACTGAATTAGAGTAATTAAAATACTGATAGAATATAAGGTTATCAACCTCGCTCTTGGTGTTCGACACCCTACTTACCACGAAACTACATCCGATCGGGTACACTGCCCGTTAAAGTGTTGTTTTAGGATAAGTCGGCTAAATATAAATTTAAAACTTGGTAATCAATAAATTGACCCTACACGACAGCACATCAGGTTTTTGGCACCGCTGCCGAGGAGTGAAGTTGTTTAATTCTTATTTATTAGTGTTTTAGTTTAGTTTAGTTTAGATTAATTTGCATATTTGTGTGTTTAATTTTTTGCATTGTATATTTTTGCATATTATGTGTTTGTGTGTTTTCTGCATTATTACACTCCGCTGTAATTTTTCTGAGTCGAATACTTAATATGGCGTATATATTTTTTCAAACCAATACAGCGTATTTGACTCTCTGATCTTACGGCGTATTAGTCTATTTGACCATTTTTTTTCCTAGTGAATTAATTACAGGTTAAAATGGACGACCCCAACATTACTATGGAAGAGTATATACGGCTTGAGGAAGAAAAAGCTCGTAGGCGTGGTAAGGTGTATAACTGGGAAACTGCTACGTATGGTAAGATCTGGAATGATGAAGACGTTCACGACCTCAGATATGTTGAAACTAAATTCCCATATAATGACGCGTTTACATCTAAAGTAACGCTCTCCTGTGAACCCGCGGTAAGTCCTCTTAACGACAATAAAATTGACTTTAGAATATCGTTTGAAGAGTCCAACGATGAAGATTATACGGTGATTTATGACAAAAATTCATTTTCTTATAAAATAATTTCTGTCAATGAGTTGGAAATAGATTTGGAAAATGATAATGGAAAAGTCAATATGCCTTCGTTTTCGTCAACCGAGCCAACGATCAGTTATTTTGATGATTTAGACATCCTTAAAGATTTTGAGAATGAATTTCCAGCCATTGTTTACAATGATGCTCTAACGTCTAAATCAGATTCTTCAACTGGACCTGTTGAAATTCCTCATCGTATCGATGAATTTGATTTAAAAGATGAAACATTATTGTCCGAATGTGATGAAGAGGAACAAAATGTTTTATACTTTAATGATCTGTTTCCTTTTAACATAATTCATCCCGATGATTCAAAATCAGATAAGGACAATGATGATCATGAAATCGATATTAAACACTCTTCGGGGGGTAATGTAATAAACTTTGATGATGGTGCCTATGCACAAAGGTCAAATAAGCTTTTGGAAACAAGCCATGATACATCTAATAAAATTTTCAAAACTGAAACTTTTATCAAGGAAGTAAATTTTAATATCCTGACTTGGAATCCTCTTAACAAAGGGATGTCATTCATTTTACTAATCAAGAATTTGTATGTGCCATTTGGCATCCCGTTCGACCCCAAGTTGTTTTATAATGATGGGATTAAATTGGGGCAAGTCTAACTTAGATTTTTTTCTATAAACAAAAGTGCATGCCGAGAGACAATCCGGAATGTATTTTCAATTTTTTATTGAGTCTGTCTTCCCAGACACTCAATATGGTGCATCAAACCCCTATGGATACACCATATCGAACCTGTCTGGACGTTATCAGTCTTTAATTTTTTTATTTAATTTATGCAAAACTTTAAATATTCGTTTTTACAGGACGCAATACGGCGTATCCTTGGGTTTGGGATACAGCGTATTGACCTCCTGTACAGTGTGTTTAATTGTTTTCCTGCATTGTAACAATTGTATAACCGAGATAAGAATTGCATTTTTGTTTTCTAATCTTTTATACAGGACCTTGCTGTAAGGAAATCGACGATATGGTATATTCTGAAAAAGAATTATGTTGAACTCGTACGAGCATTCTGACGCCTCGTCAACACACTTTTGCTTAAGAACGCTAATGGAGAATCATCCCGAGCAACATATCAGGGGAGTTCCTCGTTCTAATTCTATTTCCCATTTTCTTTGACTATTTTATCTATACAACGAGGACGTTGTATTATTTAAGTGGGGGGATGGAGAATTAAAACGCCTATTTGTCCTTTCTTTTACAAATAATATGCTATATGCTTAAATTATGCCAAATTTAAAATTTTTTCTAGCATAACTTTTGTAAAAAATACTAGTTACATCACCTCGCACACTATAACCCTTAATACCAAATTGTGAGAATTAAGCCTATTCCTTTTCCAAACGTTTACTAGAAATTCCACAAAAATTATGAGTGTGCCGGTGATGTAGTGGACTTTAAAACTTGGCTTGGTATATCACTCGAGACCACAATGATGAGTACTATGGACTTAGATGGAGAAACATTTTTAGCTAGTAAATTTCTAGGAATACACCAAAAAGCCTAAATGTTGTAAAATTAACTAACTACACTGGTTAGTTAAACCCCGTGTAACCCTTTGCTTACTCTTACTATAAGAGTAAGATCTCCTAGAAAAACCTATTGAGCCATTCCTGTCTTTTTCACACCAAATGTCTATTTCGTTACACCTTAGCCTACCTTGTAGATTAAGCCTACTTAATCAAAGTTGCTAGTTGATTTTGTGTAAAATTTTGTATTTCCTGTGTCAAAGTGAAATTTTCTATCTTCGATTAGGTCGGGAAATTGCACAATGCAATGGGAAAATATGTAGCTCGAGTATTTTGCTACTTTTGTGATTATGAATTATGACCGAAGATGAAGTGTTAAAGGAAAAATTATCCAGATAAATTATGATTGTGAAGACGATGAAATTGCACCGAGATTTATGTTATGAAAAAAAATATGGAAAAATAGAAAATGGATCAAAAAAGAGAAGGCTGATTGATAGTCAGTTCGCTAAACTTAAACCAATGAAATACTTGAAAGGATTGATTATTCGTTGATATGTGGATAAAAATCAACGATGTATAGTTTTGTATAAAGTGGCCGATATCACCACTTTTGTAAAAGTATGTAACTTTGGGATGTTTGGGAAGTTGACCGTTATGGGAACGCCAACTTAGGTTGTCTTTGTCATTTCTTTGATCAAGGCGTTTGTATATATTTCGAGTCTTTATCATGGAATGGTCGAGAAAAGTTACTAGCAACTACCTTATTGGTCCAAGCTTAATCTATTTGTTTTGTGAATTTTATTTAACAACAATTTACTTTCCTTTTCTAACAATTAACCTTAGGTTTTACTCGAACGAGGTTGAGATCGAGTCATGCATATCTATTCTGTCTTTACGGCCACGTATGCGTGATTCAACCACCTTGTTGGTTTATTACTTTTGGTGAAAGTTAGAAGATCCCTACCCTATATCATTCTTCATCCTAACCCTTGGTTAAACTCGAATGAGGATGTGATCGAATTATACATGTGTATTCCGTTGTTACAGCCATGTATGTATGATTCAACTGCCTTGTTGGTGTGTTACTATCAATGAAAGATTGTTAGAATGATCAACCCTTAGCCTTATAATAAAAACCCAATTTACCTTTTGACTTGTTTCTCCTTAGCTCTAGTGGTGGAGATGTGTATCCTTGCCAAGCATATGATATGAAACTAATCACGACCGAGCAAATGAGCGTACCAATTAAATGTTACACCCTAGATTAGTTGAGTGATCTGAGTGTTTTCATTTCCATATTTCGTGAGGTGCTTGGTCTTGTACAGGTGATTAAAACGAAAGAAGTGCTTAAACGGAAAAATCCTTAACTTCGGTTGGGATACATTTTCAATATAATCTAGAGTCTACTTGAGGACAAGTAGGATTCAAGTGGGGGGATATTTGATGACATCAAATAACGTTACATTTATACCATCATTTATCCCGAATAAATTATCCACTTTTATATAATTATTGCAAGAATCGTTACTTAATTGCTTAAAGTTGTAAATTGCAGTAATTACGGAGTGATTTGTGAAGACATGCTAAAAGGCGCACTTTTTGGAGCTTAAACGATAATATTTGAAGATTGCTTATTTCTGCCCTATCCAGAAAAGAAGATACGGCGTATCAGCGCCTGGACTTCACAAGAAAAAGCGCATTCTCAATTCCCAATACGGCGTATCCAAATTCCTTCATACGCCGTATCCAGCTGGATAAACATTCAGAGATTTGGTGAATAAATATAATTTGGGAAGATATATCTAATTGATTATAAACTTAGTGCGCACTCCAAGGAAAAAACCTCTATACTCCGTATTGACCTCATTCAATACGGCGTATCCAGTCTTTTTCAGACACTATAAATAGAAGACTCAAAAATGAGTTTTTAGTGTGCAAAATCATATTCTCTTTACCATACACATAAAAGACGATTTTCTAAAGAAAAGAAGAGCAGCCAAAGGTCAAGCATTATAACAACCCATAATTTTCATCAATGTACTAATTAATCCATCTATTTAAATTAATGCAACTGTAAAATCCATCTATTAATATAGTACCACCGTTTTACTCGAAATTTTTGCTTATCTCATTATGAAACTAACTAGACTTGCCTCTCTAAAGTAAACAGCTTCAACGCAAACCTCTATCAATGCCATGCTATATCATGTTTATATCATTAAACAGCCAACATATGTCAATCTATATCTTAAGTATCATTTTAATCCAAGTACTTTAACCATTAACATACCATTTAACAACGTCATCTCAAAACAACTTTAAATTTCGTTAACGTGTATCAAAAACCCTAATTGATATGTAATTATTCATATAAAATGAATGTACATCGTATTCAAGGCGTTGTACAAGTATCATAGCATAATATTTGAATCATGCTTCCCTCCAAAACCATGGTACAACACGTTTAAGCTTAATGTACAAATCAATAAAGCACAGATTCAAATAAGCTCATTTTACCACCATTTTTTTAGTTTCTTACCACCACTTAAACACAACTTACAAGCTCCTAATGCACAACATTTAAACCCTAATTACCCTAATCTACGTCCTAAAACTAAAAACCCTAAACTAATTTTAAAACCTTAATTTCATTTTAAAACCTAAACCTTAAACCTAAACCTTAAACCTAAACCATAATCCTAACACTAAACCATAATCCTAAACCCTAAATTATCCTTAATCCTAACCCTAATCCACGTCCTAAATACTAAAACCCTAACCCGAAGCCAAACCAAACCCGACACCCCTTTATTTCTTTTAACCCATTTTAAACCAAGCTAGCACCCTTCCACCTTATTCACCACCCTACCTAGTAGCTTGGTTAAGAACCTTACTTACCTCCTTGCTAACTTGTTTGCTACAACAACTTGGTTACCAAGCAAACACCCCCTGGTCACCCCCTTAATAACCGAACCCTCACGCACCCTTACACCTTGCATAGTTACCCTCCTAGCTCCCAACACTCACCCTATCTAACCCTTGGCCACCACTCCACTCTACTTGATCCCTACTGTACTCAAACTTGGCCTCCAATCTCCCCGACACTAAATACACACGCATACATACATATGTTTCATATCTTCACATCTAAACTCAAAAACACGCTCAAGGTTGTGATCTAGCCATTCTTTGAAGAGTAAGTGAACCTAAGATCAGAATTGAAGGCCAAGAACAGAAAAAGAAACCCTTGAAATCGTTTCTTGTCTAGTCGTACGAACAAACACCTATTGCGTCCCATTTTAGCTCAAGTAAGCACAAAACCTGTTCCATAGCTCAAATCTGTTTATAACTTTATTAGCCTGGTTAGATCTATAAACTCTGTTTGAATCCCTTGTACCACAAACTCCATGGTTTTTTTAGTTAAAACCTTACAAATTGACCCGGTTTGAGTTTCTAGCTAACGATGCAGTTTTCCTAAACTTGTGGTTACGGTAAAAATCTTATTTTAGCTTATTCTAATAATCCATGACCTGCAAAACTCTTTTGGATTTCAAAAATATCAAAATTATTAATTTTGGACTTGATTTGTAAATCATTTCCATGCAAGGGGTTTATATCGTAACTTTCTGAAATTTATAACTAGAGGGGCTGAAAATGTCATTATTCCAAAATTATAACTATAAGGACCTATCTTGCCAAGTTTAAAAGTTAAAGGTTTAATATTTTTATACTTATTATATAAAGGACTAAACTTGTAAAAGTTTATAAACCAAGGGTATATATTGCCATTTTTGTATTCTTAAAAATATAAAATATAATATGTTTATATAAATTATAAAAATATATATTAATATTATAAGACTCGATTTTATTAAAACCCGACACATTTATCGTTATTAATCAACGATCGACGCATTATAAAATAATTACGTTATATATTTAACGTAATTTATCATCGACTAGCTTTTAAAGAAACTTAAAATCTTATCGTATCACGTTACTAGGGAATTTCATATGAGGGGTTTCATTTAGGTATTTGTTTTGACGAGTTTGTTGGGTTAACGATTTAAAGTGTCCTGACTCCTCAAACGATGCTACATGGCCTCTGGATTATGATAGCCCGAACAGTGATACAATATTTCCATAAATTAATAAATCAAAGTAATACGTTAAACTTTCGGAAGTTTTGAAACATAAACCATCACACTAAGACTTGACATATTATCCCAGGTTGCGTGACGAGGCCGTTACTTTCACTTGATATACTTTTGCCATCAATCAGATTTTCTCTGTTAAGGTGAATTCATAGCCTCACATTTTAAATCTTCTAATACTTTCATAAACCCGCGAGAGGGATACATGCTATAAACCATGAATACGAGTGTGATATGTGCAAAATACACATATTCGTTTATACCTAAATAGGCCCAATTAAACCCAAAACAGACCAAAAATGGCAAAAATATGCTTGTATTTGTGTTTTGTATGTGCAGGTACAGATATATCAAAAATACAGTCAAAAACGGGCAAGCACGGACACGAGAACGAAAGAGTGTACAAGAGCCGGAAGCCAAAGTCAACTCACAGTCAAAGGAAGTCAAAATCCAGTCAACCTTGGTCAACAAAAGTCAACCACAAAAAGACAACCCAAAATATTCCAAAATTATCCCTCAAGTTTTAAAAAGTTACACAATTGGTCCCTAAACCCTTAATGGGCCTTAAAACCCTAAAAACCTTACCCGGATCCAATAAACCAAAAACCTTGCCCAAAAGCCCAAATCATAAGCCCAATACCCTTTTATATAAACTACAGGGGCTCAAACTGCCAAATTCTAAAGTTGTTTTACACTATATCTTTGATAAACAATGACAAGGACGAGTTTTGCCAAATCTTCAAAGTGTAAAACGAATTTTACCAATTTCAGTTAAAAAAGAAAAAAGGGCGCGAAGAAATGGTTACTATTCATCGTCCCTTCCAAGAGTTTACCCTCAGTCAAATCAAGGGGCTTTTCTCAATTAAGGGGTGATTTAGACAATTCATGGGATCGTTAACAAGATGGCAGGGTCAAATTTGTAATATCAAGGGCTTTCATTTGTCTAGCCAAGTAATCAAGCCACGACAGATGAGGAGAAAGCACAAGAGTGAATGGATTTTGTACTAAGGGCTCTCACATAACAAACACAAGGCCTCTCAAAGGATTGCCAGCTTGGCAATCCATGTGAGTTTGGTTTTGATCTAACGGCTCATATCAAAGATCAAATGATGAAAGAAATGATTGGCTGAGATTGAGAGAAGCTTGGGATGCAAGTAAAGACCTAGAAGCTTCAGGGATCGGCTATAAATAGGCTCTCACCTCACACACACACACATCTAGTTTTTTTAGTAGCTTTTAGGTAGCTTAAAATTTCGTTTTTAGCTAAATATAATTTTCCTTAAATGTTTTGTAATTTCTTTTTAAAGTAATGTAATCAGTTTCTTTTGTTAATGAAATTCAGTATTTACATTCATAAGCTCTCTCTCTTTTTCATTTGTCCTTAATTTTTAAGCTAGCTACATAGCCGTAATATGTGAAATGATGCGTTATTATCGGTGATCGTTGCGCAGAGCACACATACTTCTTTATATCTGATCGTGTACATCTATTTCCTATGAGTTTACTTCTATCTCTCTGCATGTGTGTAGTGATGGAGTAGGAGTGAAGTGTGTCATGATTTTATCAAATTAGAGAATAGTGAGTTATTCAAAGATTAATAGGTGAGATGTTTACATAGGTTTCAGAGGTCTACACATAGTTAATTGATGTCTTTGAGATGTCATGAGCTGTACAATAATCGGGAGAGAGTTCGCATTTTAAGCTTATTAATCAAAGAGAGATGAGATTAATCATGATTCATGTTTGCTTTAATCTTCGTAACCTCTTTTATTCTATAAGCTCTCATTAACACAATGTTCTCAATGCTACTCATAAAATCCTATAAGCTCTTATTCAGCTCTTTCAGTCTCTAAGCTGAAATTGAGCTTAATTCAGTTGTTAATCTTACTTAAATCAATAAACTAGTCTAGATACCTTTACATTTGGATTGTGGCTTTTGGAAGGAGAGCCAAACATGGAAGGGCTCTCATGGACTTATACTAGCTTATCCTAGGATAAGCTAGAGCTTGTAGCAAATACTCTAATAGCAATTAAGGCTGTGTAACGCTAGGCCTCTTGTAAGTTTCTTTCTATTTCATTTTGTCCTTAATTTTTTTTAGTTCAATTGCTTAAATAATAGCTTATTAGTTTAAGGTTTGCTTATTTGCTAAATATGATTGCTTATCAGTGCTTATTTACATTATTTCTAGCTTATTAAGTGTGTTATATCATCTGTTTTTACTTAAATTCATAGATCTTAGTTTATCAATTTCAGTCATTAAAACACATAAAAGCCAAAAAAATTATACTTAGTATAGATCTTCATTATTGGCTTAAAAGATGTTGATTGTGTTTAAATAATAAGTTTGTTATAAGCTCTAGTTATCGGTAGTTTAGTTTTCATAAGTAGTTTTCAAAATTAAAAGCTTAATCATATCTGTCTAGTAGTATAAGGAGTGTTTGGTTTTAGACTGTTTGACCACTAAAATCAAGGTCATTTTGTATTTGCACTTTGGACAGCTGAGTTTTCATAAGAGAACAAGTTTTAAAAAGGTTTTGAGGTACTTATTTGAAGTTAAAGTGAATTTGAGGCTTGTTATGCTTAGTCAGCACCAGGCACCTTTATAGTTTTCTTTACAAGCTAATTTAGATCCAAGTAAATGTAGGTTTGGTTTTAGCTTGAGTTTGTTTTTTAACACACTCAAATAGAGTTGTAGGCAAGTGGTAACCCAAGAAACTTGTACATCTTGCTTTGGTCTTGCCATTTACACTAGCAGTGTAACATAGTAACCACTGGCTGTTAACATTTGGATTAAATTTTAGGTTAGTAAATTTAGTTCTTAGGCTTAAAGATTCAGTTTACTTTTAGATTAGATACAACTTAATATAGATTAAGGCTTATCTTTCATTTTTAAGCTTATTTTCTAGTAGTACATTTTTATGTTTCAAAAGTCCACTAAAAAGCCAAAAATCCAAAACAGTAGCCTTAGACTTGCTTTTTAAAATCAAGAATTTCTAGCTTATAGTTTAAGGAATTTATGATTTTGGTAACTTAGCTTAATATGTAGGTAAACTATTTGCAAAAGCATAAGTCTGAAGGATGTTTTATGATCATTGAGCTTATATTGTTTTTGAGCTTTTGACTTTGTTTTCCTGATTTTTAGCTTTTTCATCATCAATTTCAGTTGCTTTTCAGTGTTTCTAGCTCAAATTTCTTTTATTAATTAGTATAAGCACATCATAAGCTTCTTAGATCTCCTTTTGCTTTTCAATTTGAGCTTAAATTGAGCTTGTTTTAGCTGTTTAAGTGAAACCAAGGGAAAACCCCCACTTTCTGTTTTCAGCTTAATGATAAGCTCTTTTTGAGCTTATTATTGGCTTTCAGCTAGAGGTGCTTTTGTTAAAATTGTTCACTACCACTTGTTCTACAACTTTGATTTTATAAGTTTTTCATAATAAGCAGTTTTGAAAATCATTCTCAACTTTGGGCTTAAGAGGATTATAAGGTGTAGAGTCCGGTTGGGCTCAGGGTAATTTTTGTAATTTTTTAAGTTTATATTGTTTTCTCCATAGTCCGTTATTTTTGCTCGTTAGTCCCTTAAGGACTTGCGTCGTTAGTCCTTTGTTAGTTTATTAGTATAGTTCAATCTCTTTTTAATAATAATTAGGTTTTATTTTTTATTTAGTTTAAATAAAGCTTAAATAAAAAGTAAAATTTAGGGCTTTTACGTCTTTAAAAAATTTATCTACATTTTCTGTCTAAGTAATAAAGTTTTTATAAAAATTTGTAGGTTTAATATTTTTAATATTTTTTATTATTTTTAAACTTTAAATTAGTATTAAAACTTAGAAAATTCATAGTGCTTAAAATCTAAAAAGCAAAAATAGTGATTAAATTCTAAAATTTTATTTTTTCTTGTTTATTCTAGGAAAATATAATATCCTTTAGATTTTTCTAAGCTTAAAAATCATTTTTCTCAATTTTTAGGACTTTATTTGCTATTTTTTAGGATTTAATTAGATTTAAATAGTTTTTAATTCATAATAAATTCAAAAATAATCAAAAAAATGTTTTTCTTTTTCTTAAAATTTTCTTTTGTCCTAATTTAGGTTTAGAAATTTAGTTTGCATTTTTAGGAGTTAATTTTAGTGTATTTGCTTTTTAGTCGCGTTTTATTTGTCCCGTTAATTGTTAAAGTGTTTAATTGTTTTTAATTGCTTGTTTTTAATTGTGCTTTCAATTAATAGTTATAGATACTCAAAAATATCTTTTCTCTCATTCAAATCATAATCCGAATTAAAACGTGGTTTCAATTTCACAAGTCGTTGGGGAAACGACCCGGGTGATCATACTTCCCGGTTAAATATACGTATTATATATTATATATATCTTTTAAGAGTGAATTTTCCTTAGGGAATTTTCTTAATTGCTCTTGTGGTATTATATCGTATATTTTATTGTGTATCAAATTTTTGGCGCCGCTGCCGGGGATTTGTGTTAAAGATACCTTCGTTTTACGTTTGTTGATTTGGTTTGAAGATCCTTTCGTCCTCGAAAGTTTCATTTTTGTTAAATATTTCAAAAATCCAAAAAAATATATATATAAAAAGTAAAAAATATTTTTCTTTTCTTTTTACTATAGTTATTAAAACATAAAAAAAATCAAAAATATAAAAAATTGTCCTTTAAGAAATAAAATACACAAAGTTGGTAAAAGAACACCAACATATAATACCTTCAATTGAGGTATTATCATAAATAAGTTCCGGTGAACTTGAAAAGTTCCCAAATCGAACCAAAGATTCAAAAACTTGCCATTTGTGTCACTTACGAAGTACGGCTCACCTTGAAAAGCAATTTTTGAGAGTTACCGTGAAGTAAGTCGATTATTTGGTTTTAAGTTGTCCTCCGTGTATCCGTTTAAAATAGATTATTAAAAAAAAAACAAATTTTTTTTAAAAAATTCAAAATCAATAAAAAAAATTAGTGTAATTTTTGTTTATTTTTTAATTTCTTTATTTTTAGTGCATGCGCACTCGATCTCAAGCTCGTAATCAAAATCGTCGACAACAACAATTAACAACGGTTATTGTTGAGGAACGAACCCAGTTTCCAATGTACGAACACTCCCCACCACAATCGTAACCAGGCTCAGATGTACCCGCTTCCATCGAGGGATACGAAATGCAATGATGTTCCTACAATAAATGCAAACAATTTGAGCTATAAACAAACTGATTAGATCGTGTTCAAGTAATTAATTTACGGGTATAACAAGACCCTCAAATCATCTTTGATTTTTTCACAGTTTACTTCTACGTTTAGAACATCCTGAATTCCGAACACGTCGATTAAGATTTTGCTTTTTTCCTTTCTTTCTCGAAGGTAAAGCCCGTACTTGGCATATAAGGAACCCACCCTCGATCGACTCTAACGTGGATGATCTTGTCTCGAAATTCAGAAACCAATTCTTTCCACCTTGAAAACAACCTACATTCGAAATAAATCAACTACTTTCTAACCAAAAACCGTATGTAACTTTTCCAACCGAGGCATTGGGGAACGATCAAAGGACTTCGTCGCAATGTCATCATCATGTTTTCTTCGAATTACATCAACTTGATAATACGTTCTAAATCTTTGAATACCAAGATCAAGATGCTTTTGATTCCGCTGCGGGTATGAAATTTTCTAGATAAGAGTTCTCGTGATGGTTTAGCCATTAATTGAGATAAATCCAAGGTCGTTATTCCAAGTAGACGTGCAATTGAACCAAAGCGAGTACGAATGCGCCTCTTCCTACTTCACACCTTCTATTCTTTTGAATTTCAACAACGTCGCCGCTGTCTCTTGAAGACAAAATGTATATTCAAATGAGCCGATTAGAAAAGATGATTAGATGAAAAAATTTTTACGACCTCCTGCTTCCGTCAAAGCAGTTCCGTGAAGTTGTGTCACATGTGGTTCTAACCAGAATTACAATAATTGTCCGTAACAAGGAAAATGTTCCCGTTTTTCTTGAAACATGCATCATTCCAACAACTGCCGCCGGTGGCAACTTTGTTCAATCAAAGGAACCGTCCTTATTTGAAAGTCAGCTGAACCACCCGTTTTAAAATCAATCGAATGTTCAAAACAACCAAGGAAACCAAAGCCGATATCAAGGAAACAATTTCAATTCGAATCAAAACCGTGGAAACAATTTCAATCAAAACCATCAAGGTCAAGTTTTTCAACCACCAACTAATCAACCACCGGTTTACCAAGTTCCACCATATCAGGCTCCTACGCCCCAAATCCAAGGTGTTTCGAAAATGGATTTTGAAAAACCGAACGTCAAGGCAAACGATGCGGTGTTAAAGAATGTTCAAAATCAAGGTCAAAATTTGCAAAATCAAATGGCTAATGTTACGAGTTTGTTGACAAGTCTTTGTGTAATTGCAAGAATTCTGCCTCTACTTCGAATTTTCGGGTACTGCTTCCCAAGTCAAACGTAACTAACCCTCGTCACAAATTATTATTAATCACCACAAGAAAGCGTAAGACTTTGGAAAACCTTCATCATACCTCTGTTCCTACTAATCTCATTTTCTATTCCTTCAAAAGAACCCGAACAAAACCCGAAGACGTCAACGGAAAAAGTGCAAAATCCAAATTTGGAAAATACCGCACATGTCCCACCTCTGGAGGAAGAAGAATCCATTTTCATGGAAATTCCAAAACCAAAAGCAAAAGAAAAAAAAAACCGTTTTTTTAATTATGAAATTCAAGATCCCAATTCCTCACAAAAACCAACGACGTATCAACCAAAACTTCCATATCCCGAAAAGAGAAAGTGAGAGAGAAACGATAAACCAGTGCTCAACATAGCCGGTTTTTTGAAGATGTTCAAATATCTACCGTTTCAGATTGGAATTGAAAGATGCTCTTGTCAAAAATGCCAAAGTTTCAACACGATAGTTAGCTCTTTGCTAAGTGAACAAAGAAAACTCAGAGATCGCCATCCAACGACTGTGAATGCTGAATTGTTCCTCATCATCCGAACAAAGTTTCCGAAAGCTCGAAGATCCAGAAAATGTATTATCCCATGTGCCTTTACAAGAACTTGATAGACTAGTGCTTTAGTTAGCTGATTCCGGAGCTAAGCATTAACCTTTTACCTCATTCTATCTACAAGAAACTTGGGCTTGAAGCTCTGACTCCTACTCGAATGACACTCGAGCTTGCCAATCGTTCAATTACTCACCCAATGGCATAGCCAGGATGGTGTCTAGAGTTGATACGTTTACTTTTCCTTGCGGATTTTTGTTGTGGTTAATTTTAACCAGACCCAATAGTGCCTATTATTTTAGGATACCCTTCCTTCGCACCGCAAAAGGCTCTCAGGGATTTGTACGAAGAAACATTGCCTTTAAGAGTAGGAAAGGAAGCACTTGTTTATATCCGAAAATTCTGAGAAAAACTAGAAATAAGCATTTGTATTCATGCCATTTCTGTCAATCGATTTCTCAAAGTAATGATCCGTTTAGTGGCAGTACCAACTACTACTCATTCTGATTGATCCTTCTTCTTGATCTTCTCCGGGAAGACTAGTGATAATCTGAGGAATTCGCCGATAACCACTCTTCTTAAAAAAGATGTTCCAAGAAAAAATTTCAAGATCTTTTAAATCCTCTATTGATTGATGAAAATTTCAAGTCTAGCACCATAAATCCTCTTTTTGATAAACTGGAAGAAATGTCGAATCAAAAATTCAATGAAACCAGTTTTAACGTTAACACATCTTTGTCCATAAGGTTGAGTGTTTTGCGCCAGTAAGACATAATGATGAGACCGATGCTATTTCTAGCTACTGGAAGTTTCTTCTAATTTTGAGGAAGGAAGATTTTCGATTCAGAAGAGACGTAACTTTTCTTGATAATCTGCCTTAGTAATATGCTCCCCTAATCTCGCTCACTAAAGTGGATTGTCCGAATCATGATCCAGAACAAAATGAATCTTCGATTACTTTTTCTCTAAGAAATGATCCTCTTCACCATGAGTTCGCCGGAGAAGTCATTACACTTCCTTCGAGGAATGATCGTGAATTTGAGGAATATTTTAGTCTTATGACAGTGCTTTGTGAGATTTCAACTTCCCAGTCACAGGAAAATGTTCATGCTAATCAAAGTTTAATTATCGAGTCTCTTCCCGTATCTCCTATCCCCGTTGAGGATAGTGAGCCCGCTCAAGAGTAATCGATATTTTCCTATTCCAATGATGTAAATTCCATCCACCAGGTATAGAAATGATGATCCGAAAATGAAGATAATGAGTACCTAACCTTGACCATCAAGATGATCTGTCCATTCCTCGTCCTCACCAAACCACCGATGTTGCAGAAAATTTTTGGAACCCGAAACGGGAATGTGATAACCATAGTGTTAAGGGGTTGTTTTCTAACCGCATGGATTTTATGCCGATTATTTTACCCACCCTTCCCACCCTTGTTTCTGATTTGACCTTCATTCAATTTCTCTCTTTCGGGAGTGAAGACACCCTTTTTGACCCCGACATCATCGCCTTTCCATTTTCTTATCTAGAGCCGGTGGCATTTTCAATGGAAGTTTCTTGTTCTAAGTGGTTGCTCTCCCTAAGACGAATTAAATTCATCAAGGATCGAGTCGGAGCTTGCGACTCGGACCAAAAACCAGAAAGCCGCTTCGTGAAGTTCAACCTCATGCCATCTATTTTCTTTCTATTTTTCTTAAATAATGTGTGTGATTTGTTGTGGTTATCCTCTTCCGGTTTCACGTGTAGTTTTGTGTGAATTTTTGCCGATTGATCCAATAATTTTGGAAGCCTCCCATGTCCCGGTGTTATATCCCTGGTTTTTTCACGTCGAGCTTCCTATCATTTGTGTGAAATTAGTTTAGGGGAAATCCAAATCCTTTCATCTTATCGATTAACGTTTATCCTTTTGCAATAATCCCAAAAACGGCTTAGATTTACCGTAGAAACCGACTTTAAAAACATTGATGACAATGTTTCGTTTAGTTTGGGAGGGAATCTATCGTTTGATGTTACACGTGCTACTGTTTTGTTCTCACGTACCCATTTTCCCACAAAAAATAGCAAAAATTTTAAATTTTTAAGATCTTATTTGTAGGGAAAAAATGAAAAAATATAAAATATTAGTAGTTGATTAATAAAAAAGTAGTAAGACAACGAAGTGTAGGTTTTCCGTTGTGAAATAAGAAAATTTTTTGACCCGACGAAGTGTAGAGGTTCAGCTTTCCCCTTAACAATAATGATGATATTTTGCTAGTCTCATGTAGACTTTAACAGGTTAGACTTGAAATCATTATAAATGGAAGACTTGTGCTAATCTTAAGAAATTTAAATATGCAAAGTTGATATTATATGAGGCTAAAGTATTTGCGAATCTCTTTATTAGGATTTTAAATTGCAAATGAATAAGAGATGATAGTGTTGATTACGAGATAGGATGCTAAAACATAGGTTTATTTGGAAAACTTGGGGTAAGGCTTATAAGATAATCTTGTGGTTTTTCCTTCCACAAAGTTCCTTAAAATGAATTAATTATTCGTGTTCTCATTAATTTTTTACACATTAGAGTTTTTACCTACAACCTAAACAACAAAACCTCTTAAAAGTCTAATCAACATATTTAGAGAAAAAAGCTTTATCAATGAAGTCAATCATCATTTGTAAATAAGAATTTTGGTTCAAGTTTATACTTTGGTTTTCTAAAACAAAATTTTTCTATTTGCAAAAATAATTGTCAATTAATAAATATAAAAAAAAAGGTGTAGTTGGTGAATAAAAAGATGCCAGATTATAAATCCTTAGTTAATAATCATATACAAACTCCATCGCAATAAAGACCTGGGCAAATTGTCGATTCGCTCCCGATAGTGACATCGAAAGAAAGATGGAGGATGATATTTAGGTTGTATCATAAGACTTAACAGAGCTCTTGTTGAGCGTGGCGATGGTCGTCGAAAGAAAAGTGATACCGGTTCTACCCTAATAATGTAAATAGTAATAAAATTTGCAGTTAGAAAAAAATAGTAAAGGTTTCAATCTCTAAAACAAAGTATTCTTTTGAACTAACGTTTGAAAAGTATAACAAGGCTTTTTCCATCCGAATTCGTGCGGTTCGATATTCTTCTCACGATGGGGTGTCAAAGCCTTAGCACTTACCCGATGACTGTGGGATCTAAGAAGAAAGTCATTCATGGGACAAGTGAACCAACGATGACTTTAGCTAAATGTGGTTTTTATTTTGTGCTTGAGTTGTGACCTTTACTAATTTAACCATATTTATCCCAAAAGGGCCCATTGTAAAGCTTGGTCGGATTTCAACTATCTCAATATTGGATTTTAATGGCTTTTTAATAATTGAACACACAGCACATAAATATATGATTTATGTCGGGAAAGAAATTCAACAATTGTAATTATAAGTAGTCTTAGCATCTTAGCTCATACATAACATGATCTTTATGTTAAGCTTAGTGGGGAACAGTGAAAAATCAGAATGATAAGTTATCTTTTAGGACACCTTAAATGTGCATTTTTTTCCCGGGATCCTTAAGTTACCATGAGTAATGAAACAACACATTATGTCAAACACAAGAATTAGTTGTAGTTAGATAGTTTAATCAAGAAAATAATAATAAAAAATAAAAATCTTCCGAAAATAGGAAATCGGGCGTGTTTTAAGAACTTGGAATCTCTTAGCTCTCTCACAAACATCTTTGCTTACTTTTTCAAAGGTTTAGTTTGGGGAAGTTTCGAGGTATTTGGTTATAAGGCATGTAATATTGCGTGAGGACACGCAATCGTTTAGTTTGGGGAATTTTGATAAGTGTAAAAATACACATATCCGTTTATACCTAAAATAACCCAATTAAACCCAAAACAGACTAAAAATGGCAAAAATATACTTGTTTTTGTGTTTTGTGTGTGCAGGTATGGATATATCAAAAATCACAAGAAAACAGTCAAAAACGGGCAAACACGAACACGAGAAACGGAAGAGCACAAAAGAAGCCAGAGATGCAAAGCCAAAGCCAGGAAAAGTCAAAAAGTCAAAGCTGTGGTCAACCTCCAGTCAACCTTGGTCAACATAAGTCAACCCACAAAAGGACAAAACCTCAAAAGTTACCACTTTAGTCCCTCAAGTTTTCAGAAATTACACAAATGGTCCTTGGACTCTTAATGGGCCCTAAATCTTTCAATAACTTACACAGATCCAAAAAGCCCAAGACATAAGCCCAAACCCTAGCCCATTACCATTTTATTAAAACCACAGGGACCATTTCTGCTATTTACCAAAGTTGTTTTACACTAGAACTTTTATAAAACAAAAGAAAGGGACCATTGTTGCCAATTTCTCAAAGTTCAAATCCTATTTACCCGTTTTAAGTTAAAACTGGCGCGAAAAATGGTTTTACTATTCACCTTCTTCCCCTTTCACCACGCTGTCAAATCAAAGGATTTTCCAAATTGGAGGGTACGAAGACAAATCAAGTGGTCTAGAATCATATGGCAGGTCAAGATCAGTAATCTCAATACTCCTATTGGCTACCTAAAGAAAGGTCCACATGGCTAGAAGAAAGCACAAGGAGTGAGGTTTTTAACTCTAGTTAATCACTCACAAACAACTAGCATAAGCGTCACATCAAAAGAATGACACTTGGCAATCCTGTGAGTATAATTTGATCTAACGGATGAGATTATTGATCCAATCATTGGGAAAATGGATGGTGATGATTAAATGGAGCGTGGGATACAAGCAAAGACCTAGAAGTTCAAGACTCTAGTAAAACGCCCTCACGACCGTCACAGCATACGGATATGAGTTTTTTAGTAGATTTTAGTTTTTAGCTTTAACATTTAGTTTTATGCTTATGTATATTACTCTCGAGAGCTATTTGTAATTCCCTTTTTTAGTACTGTAATCAAGTCAATTAATGAAATTCATCTATTTTGTCCATAAGCCACTTTATAAATTACTCATATAAGCTCTCATGTTCCCTTTTTAAACCTATAAGCTACTATCCACACAAGTCCTCATAAGCTCAGTTACAGCTCTCATGAGTCTATAAGCTCATGATTTGAGCTTAAGCCAGTCCTAATCATACCTAAACATCTAAAATCAGAATCAACTACCTACCTTGTCTTATTTGGATTATAAGCTTATGGAAGGGGAGTCAAATATGGAAGGACTCCCATGGACTATTACTGGCTTATTGTAAATAAGCCAGAGCTAGTAGATAAGCTCTATGAGCCATTTATGCCTTTGTTAAGCTAAGGCTCAAGTAAGTCTCTCTTTTACTTTTATGTTTTTAGATTCCTAGCTTAAATCTTGCTTATCTGCTTATTAGCTTATCATTTATGCTTATTTGATTCTTAGTTGCTTATTTGAGTTTAGTTTAATCTTATTTTGCATCTTTAATTATCTGTTTTTAGTTAGTATAGTATTGATCATAGTAGTTTCCATTCTTGTCATAAAACCATAAAAAGCCAAAAATAAGTAGTTTAGCTTAGATTCTTAAATATAGCTTATGTGAGTAATGAAAAATGTTTGTTAAGCCTGTTAAAAGCTGTTGGTTATCTGGTAAAGAGAACTAGATCATTAGATTTCATTTCACAAGCCTTGATCAATTCTGTCAAATACTATAAGGAGTGTTTGGCATAGTCTTAATTGAGTATTAAAAGTCAAAGAAATTTTGGAAGTTCACTTTGGTCAGCTGAGATTTCATCAATAAATAGGTTTTGAATAAAACCCCTAAGTTAGTTTGAGCTTTTAATGATTTTGTAGCTTAATTTCTTATGTCAGCACCAGGGCATTTTGTCTCTTGAAAGTTGCTTGCTAAAGTTTTTAACCAAGCTTGGTTATTGTTTGTTTTGAGTTTTACCATACTCAAGTAGAGTGTATAAGTGCAGGTTTACCCTTTTGGTAACCTGCATCATAGAGTTTTGTGCTTCCACTCATGCATCACATAACCATACACAATAGGACTACTGTCTTTTTATTATCATTTAGAATAGCTTAAGTAGGATTTAGGTTTATTAATTCAGTAAGATTAAAGTTTTCTAGTAGCTTAATATAGATTAGAACTAGTTACCATTTTCTAGCTTAATTATAGTTTGCATTTAGCTTTAAAGTTATCATAAAAACCTGAAAAATCCAAAAACAACAGTTTTAAATCTTAGCTTTTAATTTTTAATTTCTAGCTTATAGTAGTTGATTTTATAATTGAATTTCATAGTTCTTTAGTTGATTGTTAAGTTCTATTAAGCTCAGCTCCTGATTTGGCTTATTGAGCAATTAAGCTTAATGTTCCTTTAAGATTTTTATGCTTAAACCCGAGTTTGCCAAATTGATTGATCAATTCAGTTAGCTTTTAGTATTCATAGTAGTTTAAGGACTTATAATTATTTTTAGATAGTACACATCATTAGTCTTACCTAGAACTGTCTTTTGGTTTTCAAAATGAGCTTATATTAAAGCTTGTGCAAGCTTATAAGTCCAAATAAGCAAAAGTGAGTTCAAAAGCTCACTTCCTGTGGACAGCTTATAATTAAGCTGTTTTAGTGCTTATTTTTCATTTTCAGACCAAGAGTTCACTTTTAAAGTTGCTTAAAAATAGGTTTTTAATAAGTTTGGGTATTCAGTTTTTGTTAAAAGTAAAAAAAATAAAAAAGTGCAAAAAGGGGTGTCTGTCAATCTCGAACCCACGACCTCCTACTTATAGACCATACGCCTTAACCATTTGCTTCAATAGCTCATCCATTCACCTTTCCCCACATTAAATACTTGTAGTCATTTCCCTTTCCCTCCTCTTTTTATAATAACCGTCGGTATTCTAGGGCTTTTACAGCTTATTTGTTAAGCTGTATTGTTCCTTTCATTTTTCTAGTAAAATTTGTTTCTTTTTAGATTTTTCTTGAATTTTTGGTAATTTTTCATTAAGTAGATTAATTTTTATCATTTTTCTTAAGTTTAAATTTTCGATAAATCATAAAAAATAGAAATAATTTTCAAAAAAAATTCAAAAAATAGTTTTTAGCCTTAGAATAAATACTTTTAGGTTTACAATCAGTAAAATCATTTTTACACCTTTTAGATTTCAATTTTCATTTTTGAGCTTTTAATTTTAAGTTTAAAAATAGGATTTTAATTTTAAAAATAGTTAAAAATAGTTTTCTGAGTTTTTATGTTATTTTAGACTTTCTAATTTAAAATTATTTTTCTCATTTTAGACTTTGAAATGCTTTTTTTAGGATTTAATTAGATTAAAATAGTTTTTAATTCATAATAAATTCAAAAATAATTTTCTTTTTCTCAAATTTTTTTTGGGTCCTATTTTAGGTTTAGAAATTTAGTTTGCATCTTTAGGGGTTATATTTAGTGTATTTGCTTAATTGTCGCATATTATTTGTTTCACGTTAATTGTTAAAGTATTTAATTGCTTTTAATTGTTCATTTTAATTGTTGCTTTATTTAGTAGTTATAGATATTCAAAAATATCTTTTCTCATCATCAATATATTCAAATCATAATCCAAGCTAAAACGTGGTTTCAATTTCACAAGTCGTTGAGGAAACGACCCGGGTGATCATACTTCCCGGTTAAATATACGTATTATATATTATATATACCTTTTAAGAGTGAATTTTCCTTAGGGAATTTTCTTAATTGCTCTTGTGGTATTATATTATTTATTTTATTAGTATATAAAACTACCTATCAGTTTTTGGCGCCACTGCCGGGGACTTGTGTTAAAGATTCCATCGTTTACGTTTGTTGATTTGGTTTGAAGATCCTTTCGTCCTCGAAAGTTTCATTTTTGTTAAAAATTTCAAAAATCCAAAAAAAATATATAAAAAAAAGTAAAAAATATTTTTCTTTTCTTTTTACTATAGTTATCACCTAAAATTAAAAAAATCAAAAATATAAAAAAATTGTCCTTAAAAAAATAAATAAAATACACAAAGTTAGTTAACGAACACCAACATATAATACCTTCAATTGAGGTATTATCATAAATAAGTTCCGGTGAACTTGAAAAGTTCCCAAATCGAACCAAAGATTCAAAAACTTGCCATTTGTGTCACTTACGAAATACGGCTCACCTTAAGAAGAAATTTTTAAGAGCTACCGTGAAGTAATTTGATTATTTGGTTTTAAGTTGTCTTCCGTGTATCCGTTTAAAATAGATTGTTCAAAAAAAAATCAAAATTCATAAAATCAAAAAAATTAGTGTAATTTTTGTTTACTTTTTAATTTCTCTATTTTTAGTGCATGCGCACTCGATCTCAAGCTCGTATAATAACGAAAATCAACCGACAACAACAATTATCAACGGTATTGTTGAGGAACCCGAGTTTTTTCCAAAGGCCGAACAATCGTCAACCATGGCTCAAATGCTACAAAAGCACCCTCGAGGGATAACGAAGGATGTGCAATAGTTGTTACCACCGATAAATCAAAATAATTTTTGAGCTCAAACAAACTTTGATTAATCTTGTTCAAAGTAATCAATTTACGGGTAAACAAGACCCTCATAATCATACTCATCTTCGATTTTTTCAACCAAAGTCCACTACTACGTTTAGACATTCCCCGAATGCCGAAATAACAACGATTAAGCTTTTGCTTTTTCCTTTTTCTCTCGAAGGTGAAGCCCGGACTTGGCTAGATAAGGAACCACCTCGATCGATTCTAACGTGGGATGATCTTGTCTCGAAATTCATAAACCAATTCTTTCCACCTTCAAAACAACTTATCTTCGAATGAAATTACCACTTTCTACCAAAAACCGAATGAAACCTTCCACGAAGCATGGGAACTTTCAAGAGGCCTTCTTCGTCAATGTCCTCATCATGGTTTCTCCGGAATTAAGCCAACTCGATACGTTCTATAACTCTTTGCATACTAATGAAATCAAGATGCTTTTAGACACCGCCGCCCGGGTGGAAATTTTCTAGATAAGCTGCCCTCGAGATGTTTAGCCATTAAAGAGATAAAAACTAAAAGGTTTCGTGTTATTCAAGAAGCCGTCAATTGAACCCAATGAGCGAGTACGAATGCACCTCTTCTCTACTTCTACACATCTAATAACTTTTGAAATTTCAACATCACTACATCCGCTTCTCTTGAAGACAACATTGATAGTTCGAAATGAGCCGATTAGAAAAAATGATTAGTGAAAAGAATGTTACGACTCCTGCTACCGTCAAAGCAGTCGAGGAAGTTTGTGTTACCTATGGTTCAAACCATAATTTCAACAATTGTCCGCTATCAAGGAATGAATTCCCCGTTTTTCATGATAACATTCATCAATTCCAACAAACCGCTGCCGTTGGCAACTTTGTTCAAAGGAATCCTCCTAATTTGGCAAATCAGATGAGACCACCCGGTTTTAATGTCCAAAACAACCAAGGAAACCAAAGCCGATATCAAGGAAACAATTTTAATTCGAATCAAAACCGTGGAAATAATTTCAATCAAAACCATCAAAACAATAATCAAAACCGTGGAAATAATTTCAATCAAAACCATCAAAACAATCAAGGTCAAGCTTTTCAACCACCAACCAATCAACCACCAGTTTACCAAATTCTACCATATCAAGCTCCTACGCACTAAATCCAAGGTGTTTCCAAAACGGATTTTAAAAACTACGTCAAGGCAAACAATGCGGTGTTGAATAATGTTCAAAATCAAGGTCAAAATTTGCATAATCAAATGGCTAATGTTACGAGTTTGTTGACAAGTCTTTGTGATAATTTCAAAATTTTCGCCTCTACTTCGAATTCAGGAACTCTTCCAAGTCAAACCGTAACTAACCCTCGTCTGCAAATTAATGTTATCACCACAAGGAGTGGTAAGACTTTGGAAGAAACTTTGACTCCTCTTGTTCCTACACCCGTTGTTTCTATTCCTTCAAAAGAACCCGAACAAAACCCGGAGACGTCAACGAAAAAGGTGCAAAATCCCAATTTGGAAAATACCGCACATGTCCCACCTCTAGAGGAAGAAGATTCCATTTTCATTGAAATTCCAAGATCTTAATTCTCCAAGACCTATTCCATCTAAACTTCCATATCCTGAGAGAATGAAAGTTAGAGAGAACGATAAACCAAGTGCTCAACATAGCCGGTTCTTAAAGATGTTCAAACAACTCCGTTTAGAGATTGGATTGAAAGATGCTCTTGTCGAAATGCCAAAGTTCAACAAATGGTTAAGCCCTTACAACCATTAATGCCGAATGTTCCGCCATCATCATGAACAAAGTTCCTGAGAAGCTCAAAGATCCGGGAAAATTTCTTATCCCATGTGCTTTACAAGAACTCAATAGAACTAGTGCT
>BQNB010068873.1:6357-33692 GCA_026074375.1 Tanacetum coccineum
GGCATTTGTCGGTTCGCTCCCGATGTGATATCGAAAGAAAGGATGGAGGATGTATATTTAGGGTTGATATCATAATAAGTACACGAGATCTTGTCAGAGGCGAGGCCGATGTGTCGTCGAAAGAAAAGTGATACCAATTCCTAGCCTAATAAATAGTGAATAGTGAAGTTGCAAAGTTAGAAATTAAATAGTAAAAGTTTCATTTTCTAAAACCAATGTATTCTTTTTGAGCTAAAGTTTGCAAAAGTCTACAAAGCTTTTTCATCGGAAGTTTATGCATTTCGGTTAGTATTCTCTGGATGGGGTGTCAAAAGCCTTAGCACTTACCCGATGACGGTGGGATCGCTAGAGAAGAAAGTCATTTATGGAACAATGAACCTACTATGTCTCATTAAAAGGTTATAGATTGCTTTGAGATGTGATCATGCTAAGTGAATTAACATATTACCCAAAAGGCCTATGTGTAAAGCTATGGTCGATATTTCAATATCTAATATGTATTTAAATGGTATTAAATTAATTTGACACACACACCTAAATATATGATTTATGTCGGAAGAGTGGATTCACAAGTTGTAATTATATGTAGCTTAATCATCTTAGTTTCGTAATTGCATGATCTTATGTTTGTAAGATTAAGGCATGGGAAAAGAAAAAAATCGGGATGATAAATGTTAATCTTTCAGCACTTAATTTGTGCTTTATATTCTAATGATCCTCAAAGTACAAAGAGGTAATGAAAACAATACATTATGTCAGACACAAATAAGTATTAATAATCAAGAAAAATCATAAGAAAAGAGAAAAACTTTGAAAATGGGAATTCGGGTGTTTTATAACTTGTGATCTCTTATCTCTCTCAACAAAAATCTTTGCTACTTTTCAAAGGTTTAGTTTGGGAGATTTTCGAATACATTGTTATAAGGCATGTGATGTTGCGTGAGGACACCACAATCGGTTTAGTTTGGGAATTTTGATAAGTTTAAAATTCCGCATATCCGGTTTGTACCTAAAATAACCCAATTAAACCCAAAACAAACCAAAAATGGCAAAAATATGCTTGTATTTGTGTTTTGTGTGTGCAGGTACGGATATATCAAAAATCACGAAAAAACAGTCAAAAACGGGCAAGCACAACACAGATCAGAAAGAGTAACAAAGCCGGAGAAGCCGAAAAGTCAGCCTCAGTCAAATCCGTCAAAGAAAAACCATCATTGGTCAACAAAGTCAACAAAGCCTCATTTCCTTTTTATTATACAAACACAAAGCCAAAAATTTGCCCAATTCCCCAAACTGTTTTATAACAAAAGAGAGGAAAGAAAGAGAAGGACCAAATGTGCAAACTCCCCAAAGTCCAACAGTTTTAAACTGCCCCCCGAAAAAAGGGCGCGAATCCTTTACTATTCCCTTTACTTCCCCTTTCACCTCCAGTGAGATTAAATCAAAGGGGTTTTCCAAATTAAAGGGTGCTTAGGTCAATTCATGAGCCACTAACTACATCACAAATGAAGGGACAAATCAGTCTTTATCAAAGGATTCATTATCCTTCTCTCAAGAAGAGCCACGTCAACAATGAAAGAAGCACAAAATTATGTGGGTTTTTGTGCTGAAACACTCACAAAACTAGCACAAACATCACATCAAGGGAATGACACACTGGCAATCCTCAAGTGTGCACATCTTGATCTAACGGCCACGATTGAAGCTCAAATGATTGGAAAATGAATGGCAGAGATTGAAGGATTGGGTAGCAAGGAAAAAGGGCCTAGAAGCTTTAGCTTGGCACTATAAATAGGCCTCACTTCTCACACACACACTATCTAGTTTTTTAGTCTTTAGTAGTAGATTAATTTGAAATTTTTAGCTTAATTGGTTAGCCTTATTTTCCTTAAAAATCGTTTGTATTATTATTTTTCTTCAGTAATGTAATCAAGGTTTCTAGTTAATAAAATTCAGTGTTTACTTTAAATCTTCTCAAATCTCTTTTATATAAGCTCATAATAAGCTCTTTCAGTCTATAAGCTGAAATAGAGCTGTTTAAATTCAGTATTAATCTTATCTAAACCTGAAATCAGTTAATCTATTATGGATCTTACTAAATTTGAGCTTTTGGAAGGGGATCTTAACTTGGAAGAAGATCCCAAGGAACTTTACCTACTTATCCAGATAAAGCTAGTAGAGCTTGTAGCTGCCTTTATTGGTCCTCATGTTCAGCTAAGAGAATTAGTAATTTCTCTTTCATATGTCCTTAAAAGTCTAGTTTTTAAAAAATAATATTATTTGCCTTGCTATGTTTAGAATCTGTTTACTGCTTCTCCTCTTTTGTTTGTTAGTGTTTAAATATCACTTCTAGTGCGCAGTTCGTTATCTGTTTTCAGGACTGTTCATTGTTAAATCATTTAGATCTTATCTTTCAAATTGTCTGTCATAAAAATTCATAAAAATTCCAAAAATATTAGTTAAATAGTGTAGTGAATCATAGATTAAGGCTAAATCAGTTGTTTTAATCATGATGAGTTAATTTGTTTTTAAGCCTAGTTTTATCTGGTATTAGTAATTGTTCATTAATCTCTTTAAAAAGCATTTTCTCAAATCGTCATAATGGTTTATAGTAGTGTTTGGATTATGTAATCTTGATTTTTCACTAGCAGTACTAACATAAGTTTATACTGCTGAACTTTACACTACACATACTAACTTCCCAAGTTAGTACTTTGCTTTCACAAGTTAGTACGTTAGCTTAGATTTTTGGCTAATTCTGTATCTTAAGTTTACTATAGCTATTATGAATTTAGCTTTAGTTTATCATTTTCTAGCTTATTTTCATAGCAAAATTCTGTCTTAAAAGTCAAATTGCATCACAGTATCTTTCACTTGAATAGTACTGCTGAAATTTACACTACTAGGTACTGAACCCAGTTAGTAACTGATGTGGTTCTTACTTAATTTAGAACAGAAATTTTAGGATTTAGTTTATAAACTTTGTAGAACTTAGGTTTTTATAGAGCTTAAAATAGTTTTGTTCTTTAATTTCATTTCAGCTATTTATCATAGTTTTATTTTTCTGTCAAAAAAAAGTTAAAAAGCCAAAAACAATACGTAGAAACATTTAGGATTAAATTTGTTATTTTAGCTTATGGATTGTAGATTTCAACTAATTAGAAATAATTATAAGTAGTTTTATCAGCCCTTAAAGTTTTAGAGTAAGTTTAGCCTTTTAAGCCTTTAAGCTCATTAGGAATTTGTGCTCTCTGCTTATTTTCTGAGTTTGCTTATTTCATGCTCAATTTCAATAGTTAAAAAGCACTTACTAGGTTTGAATTTGTCCATTTTAGATTAAGCACCATCATAAGCTTCCTAATCACTTTCCCTTTTTCACATTAAGCTTAATTAGCCTAATATATCTCTGGTTATAGTAAAACATTGCCCAAACCCCTTAGTTCCTGTAACAGCTAATTAAAAAGCTCTTTTTTAGAAGCTTATCTTGAGTGTTCAGACTATAGTGCTTTTGTAAAGTTGCTCTCACCTAGCTTTCCCTTTACAACTTTGCTTCTTTGATTTTGTACATTTTAAAGCCCTTTAAAATTTCGAATGCTTATTTGGACCTTAATTGTGATCGGGGGTAGATAAATGAATCTTCGAATCGAGAAGTTTACTAATGGAGAAGACGCGGCGTGCCATGTGAACTGTGGGTAGTTTCTCCCGTTTATCCCTTAGATTTTTGCATCATTAGTCCATTAGTTAAGTTTTTAATAAGCTTATTAAGTTTTAATTAATAAATAGGGTTAAGTTTTAATTAGTCTAATTAAACTTTTATAAAAAGATAAAAATTAGGGCTTTTATTTTAATGTTTTCGGCAAATTCCTCTTATTTAGTGAAAATTTAAGTTTACATTTTTTAGGGATTTAAATTTGATTACTTGGCTAATTTTTCATTATTGTTGCTTTTTTAATTAAGTATACAGCTTATCGCAAATATATCTTTGTCCATTCAATCAGGATTCCGAACCTAAAACGTGGTTTCTGATTCACTAGTCGTAGTGGAACGACCCGGGTGATCAACTTTACCCGTTAAACAGTACGTATTTTATATTATATTATATATAAATTTTGATAGTAAATTTACAAGGGTAACTGGTAATTTTTCTTAATTTCTCTTTTTTAAAAGTATATATATTTTATATATATTTTTTTCGTGTGGTAAAACTACGAATCAGTTTTTGGCGCCGTCGCCGAGGAACTAGTGTTTACGATTCCTACGTTTTTTGTTTGTTGATTTGGTTTGAAGATCCTTTCTTCCTCGAAAGTTTCATTCTTGTTTTAAAATTAAAAAATCAAAAAAAAAATTTCAAAAATATAAAAAGTAAAAATATTTTCATTTTCTTTTTAATATAAGTAAAAGATAAAAAAAATAGAAAAATCAAAAACATAAAAAATTTGTCCTTTAAAAAAGAAATAAAATTCACAAAAAAAGTTGGTAATCGAACACAACAAAAATTCTTCTATTGAGATATTATCATTTCAATTCCGGTGAAACTTGTTGGTTCCCAAATCGAAATCAAAGATTTTAACACTTCCTTTTGTGTCTCTACCAAGTACGGCTACCTTGAAATCAATTTTCGAGAGCTACCGTGAAGTAGTTGATTATTTGGTTTAAGTCTCTTTTCGTTAAACTCGTATAATAAAAAAATTAGTGTAAAGTTTTTGTTTTTTTTAATGTTAGTTTTTCTTTTTATGCGCACTCCGTTCGCATGCTCAAACGACTCTACAACGATCTTCCGGTTGAACCAATGTTGAACATAAACGTGTCCAATAGACCGATAATCGAACATGGCCCAAATTTACAAGCACCTAACGAGGGTTATGAAGATGCTATAGTTGTCCCACCAATCAATGCAGACAAATTCGAGCTCAAACATCCTTTAATCAATCTGTGCAAAGTAATAAGTGTACGGGTAGACAAGCACCCTCACAATCACCTCGATTTTTTAAAAAGGTCACTTCACGTAAACATCCAGAATTCCAACACTTCGGTTAAGCTTTTGCTTTCCCTTTTTCTCTAGACGGTGGAAGCCCGAGATTGGTTTGACAAGGAACCTCCTAATCAATCCTCACATGGGACGACCTTGTTTCAAAAATGTCATAAATCCAAAACTTCCCACCTTCAAAAACCAACTTATATCGAATGAAGATCATATACTTTTATCAAAACCAAAACGAAGACCTTTAACGAAGCATGGTAACGTTTTTTAAAGGACTCCTTCGCAATGTCCTCACCATGGCTTTTCGGAACTACACCAACTCGATACAGGTTTATAATTCTTGTGAATTCAAACGATCAAGATGCCTTATATATCTCAGCAGGTGTAATTTCTTAGACAAGATCCTCAAGAAGGTTTAGGCAATTATTGAAAGCAAGGTCAAAAGTTCGTTACTCTAGAAGTCGTAATGGGCTAACGCTTCAAAGTGATGTACGGATGCTCCTCTTACTAATACTACATCTTCTAATAATTCTTTCGATAAAGCAAACAAATAGCCTGCTTCCTCGAGGATAAAGATGACCTATCAAGCTGAACAAATGATGAATCAAATGAAAGCTTTAGTTATTACTACTCCTGCACCAGTCAAAGCAGTTGAGAAAGTATGTGTCACTTGTGGATCAAATCACAATTATAAATCATTTCCGTTAAACTCGAGGGTGGAACGATTTTCCCGTTTCATGACAGACCTGCTGCAAAAAAAACAAAACCGTTATCAAGGGATCAAATCACAATTTTAATCATTGTCCGTTAACTCGAGGTGGAAACGATTTTCCCGTTTTTCATGACAACCTGCTGCAAAAAAACCAAAACCGTTATCAAGGGATCAAATCACAATTTTAATCATTGTCCGTTAACTCGAGGTGGAAACGATTTTCCCGTTTTTCATGACAACCTGCAGCCGTTGGAAATTCTCCAAAGAAACCAACCTTCCAATTTGGCAAGTCATATGAGACCACCGGTTTCAATCAAACAAATGATCCAAAAAGACCAAAACCGTTATCAAAGGGATCAATTCAAACTTCAAACAAAACCGTGGAGAAACTTTAATCAAAACCGTCCAAAACAACCGAATTCAAGTTATTATCAATCTCCACCAACCAACACCAACAAGACCAAAAAACCAATCAATCAAGTTTTACCTTTACAAACCACCACCAAATAGTTGTGGTCTAAAACGGAATTGTGAAAATTATGCTCAAGCTAATGATTTCGAACATGAAATAATTTGCAAAGTGAAGTTGGATAATTATCAAAATGATATTCAAGAGTTTACAATATCTCAAAAGAAGCAAGATTAATTTCAGAAAAAGATGCTCTGTTTTGCGATAATCAAAGTATCATAGCAACCAACCATCAGTTCAAGTTCTTGGCAAGCAAAACCATTTCCAAACCCAAGGAAAACAAGGCCAAGGCAATTACAACTCTTAGTGGTGATTTCCATACGATGGGACCCACGATTCACCGCCGGTGGTGGAAAAGGAAAGTGAGGTGACAAAGGAATACGGAGCTACCAATCACCGAAGACATCCAACCTCCACCATGTGGATCCATGAACGATACCAAAGACAAAGAACCTAAAATAGAACCTTCTTCGTTGCTAAACAAAGCCAAACCTAATTTAGCCGTTACCCATCTGAACTCAACAAACAAAAGATTCTAAAAAGGATGATATCCAAGCTTCCAAGTTTATGTAATCTGACCGTACTCATTTTTGAGCAAATATTTCGCAGATCACTCAATCATATGCCAAATTTACTCCGATGTTCAAAAAGATGCTTAATAACAAAGACATAGTGATTGAGATTGACCAAAACTCCGTTTGAATAAAATGTAGTGCTGTTTGTCCTTAAAAAGCTTCCTAGAAAAGCCAGTGCGACCCCGGGACGATTTCTCATTCCTTTGTGATTTTTCCAGAGTTCGATACGTTTTACTTAGCCCTTCCATTTAGGTGCTATTATCATCTCCATGCCTTTATCCATGGAAAAAAGATCAACTTCTCAGGCCTCACCGAAACAAAAATGGTATTAGAATTAGCCGACCGTAACAAATTCCAAACCAACCGTGTAGCAGAAAAATGTTTTGTCAAAGTAGGGAAGATTTACTTTCCCGCCGACTTAGTTGTTCATGTTTTTATTGCTGACCCGATACGCGTTGATACATGGCGACCCTTTCTTAGGAAGTCCATGCTTTAATCGATGTTTATGAAGGAGAGATTACTCTTAGGAATGATGACAATCGTTAACCCGTTAAATGTGGTTGATGCACCTTGCCATTTCATACAACAAATCCCGAATCATTGAAGAAGTTTCATTTCATTGATGTCACATGATGAAGATTTATTCACAAGAAGTACTTGGATTTCCCGATCCCGTTGCATACAACAATCCCTTCTCCGCTCTTCGACCGATTTGTTGTCTACTTCACTCCAACACTTACTCCTTTTGATGAAAGTGATTTTCTACTCTTTGAGGAAGCCGATGCTTTTATAGCAATCGATGATGAACCAGTTTCACCAGTTTTCAATGCTACATACTACGATCCCGAGGGTGACATTCTCATTCTCGAGGCACTTCTCAACAATGATCCATTACCTTCACCAGACCAAGGAGATTACTACCCCGGAATTCAAAAGGATCTTAAAGTTGTTGAACCAAAAGAGTCTTCACTTGAACCAAAAGATGAAATTCCCGAAGTCGAGCTTAAAGAGTTACCTCCGCATCTCGAGTATGCGTTCTTAGAGGAAAATAACAAACTTCCAGTTATAATTTCAAAAGATTTGAGCAAAGAAGAAAAGACCTCACTCATTCATGTTTTGAAAAACCGAAAACAAGCAATTGCTTGGAAACTTTCTGATATCCGAGGCATAGATCCAGAATTTTGCTCTCACAAAATCCTTTTAGAAGATGATTACGAACCTTCAGTCCAACATCAAAGGAGGGTTAACCCTAAAATCCACGACGTCATCAAGAAAGAAGTAGAAAAACTTCTTGACGCGGGATTGATTTATCCAATCTCGGATAGTCCATGGGTTAGTCCAGTCCATTGTGTTCCTAAAAAAGGTGGTATCCGTGTCTCAACGAAGAAAATGAGCTGGTGCCTAAAGATTAAGTCACAGGATTTGCATCGATTATCGAAGATTTTAAACGAAGCAACTTGTAAAGACCATTTTCCGTTACCATTCATGGACCAAATGTTAGAGCGATTAGCCGGCAACGAGTTTTATTGTTTTTTAGATGGTTTTTCAGGGTATTTTCAAATCCCAATTGATCCTAAAGATCAAGAGAAAACTACTTTCACGTGCCCATACGGAACTTTCGCGTACCGTCGTATGCCATTCGGTTTGTGCAATGCACCCGGAACTTTCCAACGTTGTATGATGGCCATTTTTCACGATATGATAGAGAAAACAATGGAGGTTTTTATGGACGATTTTTCAGTTTTTGGAGATTCTTTTTCCTCATGTCTTGCCAATTTAGATAAAATGCTTAAAAGGTGTGAAGACACCAAATTAGCACTAAATTGGGAAAAGAGCCATTTCATGGTTAAAGAGGGCATTGTTTTAGGACATAAGATCTCTAGAAAAGGAATTGAAGTCGATAAGGCCAAAGTTGATGTCATTTCTAAGCTTCCTCATCCAACAACCGTCAAAGGAATTCGAAGTTTTCTCGGGCATGCGGGATTCTATCGAAGATTTATCAAAGACTTTTCCAAAATCTCTCGACCCAGGACCCATCTTTTAGGAGAAAAATACTCCTTTCATTTTCTCGAAGATTGGCATGTCTTGCTTTCAACATTGAAAAAGAAATTGACCGAAGCTCCAATTCTCATTTGCTCCAAATTGGGACCAACCTTTTGAAATCATGGTGCGATGCAAGTATATATGCAATCGGTGCCGTTCTAGGGCAAAGGATTGAGAACATTTTTCCGACCTATTCATTATGCAATAAGACGATGACTGAAGTAGAATCGAACTACACATCAACCGAGAAGGAATGCTAGCAGTTGTTTATGCTTTTTAGAAGTTTTCAGATCAATCGAATCATGAACAAGATTGTTGTTTACACGGACATTACTCTTTGAAATACCTTTTCAACAAGAAAGACGCCAAAGCAAGATTGCCTTCGATGGTCCTTACTTCTGTCAAGAATTTGATTGTTTAAGGTTATCGATACTAAGGGAACTGGAAACTATGCAGCCAGATCATCTCTCTCGTCTTGAAAATCCTTACGGAAATACTTTTGATCCAAAAGAGATTACAGAGACTTTTCCTTTTAAAGACTTTATATGTGTTAACTTCCTAAGACCAAAGTACCCCGTGAGGTTCGCCGACTTTGCTAACTACACGCCGGGGAAATTCATTAAAAAAGGAATGTCCGACTCAAGAGAAAAACAAGTTCCTTTAAAGAATGTAAAACATTATTTTTGGATGACCCTTTCTTTTCAAGACTTGGTTGCTGATCAAATAAACCGAAGTGTGTAGAATGGAAATGAAGCTTTCGAAATTCTTGAAGCTTGTCAGCAGTGGGAACCCACCGTGGGACACATATGGTGCCCAAGCTTTACCGCCAGAAGAATTTTTTTGATGCGGGTTTTGATTGCCCAGCCATTTATAAGGTATGCATACGAATATGTCAAATCTTGTGATGCTTGTCAAAGAACGAAGCAAAATCTCTCAACTGATGAGAAGTCCTCAAAATACAATCCTAAGTTTGGCGAGAATTTTTCGATTTAATGGGGAATTGAATTATGGGACCTTTTTCCGTCCAACTAGGGGTAACAAATAAAACTAGTAGCCGTCGACTATCTTTCCAAGAGGTTTGAAGTAAAGCTTCCCTACCAACGATGCTATGGTAGTTTTTTTTAGTTCGTTAAAATCCCTTTCTCCCGATTAGGTGCTCCAAGCGCAATCATAAGCCGATTCGAGGGACCATTTTGTAATGAACAAATTTGATAAAGTAATGTCTAAATCTATGGTGCACCCATCATCCTTTCGACTCTTACCACCACTAAACGAGTGGTCAAGTTTTAAGTCCGAATCGAGTCTCAAAAGAATTTTGAAAGAACGGTCGGAGAAAACCGTAACCACATGGTCAGATAAGCTATATATGCCATTATGGGCTTTTAGAACCGCTAACAAGACTCCTATTGGATGTAACTCCATACAATTAGTTTATTGAAAAGCGTGTCCACTTGCACAATTGATGCCAAGAACATAAAGCATATTGGGCTCTCATCATGCCATACTTCGATTTAAAGACCGCAGGCGATTATCGAAAGCTTCAGCTCCAAAGAACTAGCGACTTCGTGAATCAAGTTTACAAGAATCTCAATAATCTACACGGAGAATACAAAGAACTACACGATTTCCAATTAAGAACCGAACTTCAATGTTGTGAGATCAAGTCCTCTTTTCAACTCCCGAATAAAGATATTCTCCGGAAAGCTCAAGTCCCTTGGTCCGGACCCTTTTCACAATCACCGAAGTTTATCGTTAAGTACACCTGCCAGTTGTCCTCATGCCGATGGTTCTAATTTCAAAGACAACTGCCCACCGCCTAAGGCACTACTATGGAGGGGATTACACACCGATAGATATCCTACCTCCAGACTTTCCTAAGGACAACTAAATTCAGGATACGAGTCGAGCGTGCGACTCGGTGATCCAAAAACACAGCCGCTTCGAGGAGTCACCCCATGCTTACATTTCCTATTTTCTTTCTATTTTCTATTATATAATGTTTTGTTTTTGAGAGAGGTTTTCTCTTCCCAATTTCTCGTTGTTTGTTGACTTGTTTGTTGTGAATATTATTGCAGGATTTCTCCCAACAAATTCATTGAAGCCTCTCGTGTCCGGTATTGTTTCCCGTTCAAACTCGAGCTTCTCATCCTTTGTGTGAAATTAGTTTGGGGAGATCCATATCCTTTCATCTTATCGATTAACGTTTATCTTTGCATACTTCATAAACGGCTTAGATTTACGTAGAGACCCGACTTTAAACATTGAGGACAATGTTTCAGATTTAGTTTGGGAAGGGAAACTATCGATTTGATGTTGCTTGCTTAATTGTTTTTTTCACTACCCGTTTTTCCCCCAAAAATATCAAAAAATTTAAATTTGGTAGTTATAATAAAAAGATATATATGATAATATATATATATATATATATATATATATATATATATATATATATATAAAATAATAAAATGTTTAAGACAAAATTGTAGGATTTCCGTTGGTAAAATAAGAAGTAATTTTTGACCCGATTGTACGTGTAGAGTTCCTAGCTTTCTCCTTAACAATTAATGATGATAGTTTAGCTAGTTCTCATGAAGACTTTTAAACATGCGTAGACGAATCATTAGTAAATGAAGACTTGTGCTAATCTCAAGTAATTTTAAATATGGCCGAGTTGGATTTTATATAGGCTAAGTATTTGCAATTTCTTTTGTGAAAAAATGAGATGATAGTGTTGGTTTACGAATTAGGATGCTTAAACAAAGTTATTAGGAAAACTTAAAAGCCCCTATAAGAAAAATTATATTTTTCTTCCCCGAAGCTCCTAAAATGTTTATTAATTATATGTGTACACATTCTAATTTTTTAGCAAATTAGAGTTTTTACTCTAAAAGTCTAATCAACATATTCAAGAAAAAAGCTTTATGATGATAATCAAACTCGTTGGTAAATAGAATTTTAGTACGAAGTTTATACATTGTTTCTAAAACAAATAATACCTATTTGTAAAGTAAAAAAAAAAAAAAAATCAATGAGTGAATATAAAGGATGTCAAATATAATATCCTTAAGTGGTAAAAATAATAGTCAAACGTCCATCGCAATAAAGTACAATGGTCATTTGTCGGTTCGCTCCCGATGTGACCTCGAAAGAAAGGTGGAGGATGTATATTATAGGGTTGATATCATAATAAGAACGCGAGCTCATTCGGAGGCGAGGCCGATGTGTTCGATGAAAGAAAAGGAAACAATTCCTAGCCGAAAAAATGTAAATAAGAAATATATGGTTTGCAAAGATAGAAAAAAAAAAGTAAAAGTTTTCATTATCTAAAACCACGGTATTCTTTTTGATCTAAAGTTTGAAAAGTCTAGCAAAGCTTATTCATCGGAAGTTCATGCTTTTCGGTTAGTATTCTACGGATGGGGGGTGTCAAAACCTTAGCACTTACCCGATGACGGTTGGGAATCGCTAGAGAAGAAAGTCCATCCTGGAAAAGTGAAGCCAAACGATTCTTAGCTAAGGAGGTTTTTGTTTGCTTTGAGTTGTGATTTCTTCCTAAGTTATTAACATATTAGCCCAAAAGGCCCATATGTAAAGCTTGGTTGGATTTCAACTATCTTAATATGTGGATTTAATGGTTTAAATTAATTTGAACACACACGCCTAAATTTATGATCTATGTCGGGAAGAGGAATTCACAAGTTGTAATTATAAGTAGTTCTTAGCATCTAGTTCGTAATTATCAGTGTTTTTTTTAAGCTTAGCTATGGAAGAAGTAAAAATCGGATGATGAAGTTATCTTTAGACACCTTAATTGTGCTTTTATCTAAGATCCTAAAAGTTTACAAATGAGTTAATGAAAACAATACATTATGGTCAACAACAAATAAGTTGTTAGTAAGTTAATTATCAAGAAAAATCATAAAAAGAGAAAAATTCAAAGAAAAGTGGAAATCGGGTTTTTTTATAACTGTGTGAATCCTCTTATCTCTCTCAAACAAAAATCTTTGCTACTTTTTTAAAGGTTTAGTTTGGGGAATTTTCGAGGTATTGGTTATAAGGCATGTGAATATACGTGAGGACACGCAATCGTTTAGTTTTTGGGGAATTTTGATAAGGTGTAGAATACACATATCCAAATTTGTACCGTAAAACTACCCAATTAAACCAAAACAGACCAAAATAGCAGAAAAATATGCTGTATTTATGTTTAGTGGTGCAGTACCGGATCAGTAAAAAATCACAAGAATAACATCAAAAGCAAGCAAACACGGACACGAGATTCAGAAGAGTACAAAAAGAAGCCAAGCCTCAGCCCAAATCCTTAGCTTAAATCCTTTTGTAACATCTCCAGGGACCAATCTTGCAAATCCCGAAAGTTATTTATAACTTGAAAAAGGGAAAAGTAAGAGAAGGACTGAAAATGTAAAAAGGCCAAACTCCAACAGTTTTAACTGTCTACAAAGGGCGCCAACCTCTTTTACTATTCATCGTCTCCCCCGTTTTCACCCCCATGGTAAAACAAGGGGCAAATCAAAATTAGAGGGTGCTTAAGTCAATTCAAGAGGTCTACATCACAAACCCAGGGTCAAATCAGTCTTTATCAAAGGATTCATTAAAGAAGAGCCACGTCAACAATTAAAGAAGCACAAGTTTATGTGGGTTTTGTGCTAAATTCACTCACAAAACTAACACAAACGTCACATCAAGGGAATGACACGCTGGCAATCCTCAGGTGTCCACATCTTGATCAAACGGCTACAATTGATGATCAAATGATTGAAGAAATGAATGGCAGAGATTAAAAGTTTGGAGAGCAAGGCAAGAGGTCCTAGAAGCTTCAGCTTGGCACTATAAATAGGCCTCATTCTCACACACACAGGGGATCCGATTTTTAGTTTTTTTTCTAAGTTTTTAGTAATTTAGTTTAAATTCGTAATTTTCTTAAATGTAATTTCCTTTTTCAAGTATTGTAATCAGCTTCTTTAATTAATGAAATTCAGTTTTTAGTGTTTTAAATCTCATTTTCTAAGCTCTCATTTAAAGTCATAAGCTCTCTTAATAAGCCAAAATTATCTCAATAAGCTCATATTAAGCTCTTTCAGTCTATAAGCTGAAATAGAGCTGTTTGAATTCAGTATTAATCTTATCTAAACCTTAAATCAGTTAAACCTATTATGGATCTTATTGTATTTGAGCTTTTGGAAGGGGATCTTAACTTGGAAGAGATCCCAAGGACTTATACTCTAGCTTATTCATAAGCTAGAGAGCTTGTAGCTGCCTTTATTGGTTCCTTTTGTTTAGCTAAAGGATCAAGTAAGTTTCTCTTTTCATTCTTCTCTAATTTCAGTTTAATTGCTTAGTTATTGCTTAAATGTTTAATATTGTTTATTTGCTTATTCTCTTTGCTATGTTGTGTTTAAATATCCCTTATATTGCTTATTAGTTGTTTGTCCTTATCTGTTTTTGCTTAAATAGTTATAGATCATTAGTTAACTAATTTCTGTCATAAAAACTCATAAAATCCAAAAATATTAGCTTAATTAGTTTAGATCTTAGATTAAGGCTTATTCAGTTGTTTAATCATGATCATTAAGTTTGTTTTAAGCTAGTTTTTATCTGGTATTTAGCACTTGTTCATTAAATTTCTCTTAAAAAGCCCCCCCCCCCCCCCCCACAAATTTTTTTTTTCTTTTAAGCTAGTTGGTATTGGTTTTAGCACTTGTTATTAGACTTTCTCATAAAAGTTTTCTCAAATCTGTCATAATGATTAAGGAGTGTTTGGTTTAGTGCACTCTTGATTTTGCACTAGCAGTACTAACCTCAGTTAGTTAGCTGAGCATATTACAACTACCAGTACTAACCTAAGTTAGTACTGTTAGCTTAGATTTAAGCTTTTCAAATTCAGTAGGATTAAGTTTAGTTTTAGCTTAATAAGAATTTAGTTTTAGTTTTCATTATTTAGCTTATTTCATTGCTTATTTTAAGAGTCAAATTGCATCAGCAGTACTTTCACTTGAAAGTACTGCTAAACTTTTACACTAGCAGTACTAATCTCAGTTAGTACTGCTGTGTTCTTAGCTTAATTTAGATAAGTAATTTTAGGATTTAGCTTATTAAATTCAGTAGGGTTTAAGTTTTAATATAGATTAATACATTTTAAGTCTTAATTTGCAATTTCTAGCTTATTTTCTTAGTTTAATTTAGCTGTCAAAAGTCATAAAAAGCCTAAAAATTCCAAAAACAGTAGGAACTTAAGTAGAGTCCAAACTTGTTAAATTTGATTATGAGTCTAGATTTTATAGCTTATTTAGATGGATGATAAGGAGGTTAATAAGTCCTTTAAGTTTCAGAGTCTAGTTTAGCTTATTAAAGTTTTTAGCTTATTTTGATTTTGTGTTACTTTGCTTATTTCCTGAGTTTGCTTAGTTCTTGATCAATTTCAGTAGCATAAAAGTAGTTTAAGCTTTAATTTCTTTTCATTTATAGATTAAGCATATCATAAGCTCTTCAGAACTTCTTTCCTTTTTCATTTTGAGCTAGTTTTGAGTTTTTTATAGCTTATTTTCTAAAAAACCAAGGGTTAAGCCCTACTTTCTGAGATCAGCTGAGTAATAAGTTTTTATTGAGCTTATTAGTGTTTTTTAGATATAAGTCTTTTTAATTAAATGTTTCTTCTTTAAGTGTTCTCAACTTTGGCTTCTTTGAGTTTTTCATTTTAAGCACTTTAAAATTTCGAATGCTTTATGTACTTAGTTTGTTGTCGGGATAGATTCTCAGGGTAGAAAGTGTAACTTTTCGATATAGTTGTTTTTCAGTTTTGTCCTCCGTAGTTTGTTAGTTTTCCCCGTTAGTTTCTTGGTTTTTGATCATGAGTCCTGAGTTACAGAATTTTAATTAGTTTATAGTTTTAATTAGTAATTTAATTTTTATTTTTAATTAGTTTTTATTAATTGTAATTATTAATTAGGGTTAGTTTTCAATAAATATCTTTGCTCATTAAAATCAGAAATTCTGACCTTGGCGTGGGTACAATTTCACTAGTCATTGGGATAAAGACCCGGGGTGATCATACTTGCCCGGTTTAATATAGTATTTAATGTTCTATTATATTATTTTGGAGGTGAATTTTAACAAGGGTAAACTATGGTAATTTTTTAATTCTCTTAGGATTATATTATTTTGGTTTGATTATAATTGTTAAGTATAATAAATTGCAATCACACATCGACTTTGTCTGTTCAACGTCTTTTATATCAATATCACAACGACTAATCCTTTTAACATCACATCATATACATGATATATCAATATCACATCGACTCATCCTTTTTACGTCTCATCATGTATGTCGATATCACATATACTTATCAGTTTAACGTCTTTTATATCAATATCACATCGACTTATCCGTTTAATGTCTCAATATGTATGTCGATATCACATCGACTTATCCGCTTAACGCCTTTTATAGCATATCAAATCGACTTACCCGTTTAACGTATCATCATCTATATCAGTATCACTTCAACTTTTCCGTTTAACGTCTCATCATCTATATCAATATCACATCGACTTCCCATTTAACGTCTCATCATCTATATCAATATCACATCGAATCTTTGTTTAACGTCTTTTATTTCAATATCACATCGACACATTTATTTAACGTCTTTTATTTCAATATCACATTGACTTCATCTCTTCAACGTCTTTTATATTAATATCACATCGACTAATCCTTTTAACATCGCATCATATACATGATATATCAATATCACATCGACTCATCCATTTTATGTCTCATCATGTATGTCGATATCACATCTACTCATCCGTTTAACGTCTTTTATATCAATATCACATCGACTTATCCATTTAATGTCTTAATATGTATGTCGATATCACATTGACTCATCCGCTTAACGCCTTTTATAGCATATGAAATTGACTTAGCCGTTTAATGTCTCATCATCTATATCAGTATCACATCGACTTATCCGTTTAATGTCTCAGTATGTATCTCGATATCACGTCGACTCATCCGTTTAACATCTTTTAGAGCATATCACATCGACTCACCCATTTAACGTCTCATCATCTATATCAATATCACATCAACTCAATTGTTTAACGTCTTTTATTTCAATATCACATCGACTCATTTATTTAATGTCTTTTATGTCAATATCTCATCGACTTCGTCTGTTCAACGTATTTTAAATCAATATCACATCGACTCATCCGTTTAACGTCGCATCATATACATGATATATCAATATCACATTGACTCATCCATTTTACGTCTCATCATGTATGTCGATATCACATCTACTCATCCGTTTAATGTCTTTTATATCAACATCGCATCGACTCATCCGCTTAACGCCTTTTATAGCATATGAAATTGACTAACCCGTTTAACTTCTCATCATCTATATGAATATCACATCGACTCAATCGTTTAACATCTTTTATTTCAATATCACATCGACTGATTTATTTAACGTCTTTTATGTCAATATCACATCGACTGCGTCTGTTCAACATCTTTTAAATCAATATCACATCGATTCATCCATTTAATGTCACATCATATACATGATATATCAATATCACATCGACTCATCCATTTTATGTCTCATCATGTATGTCGATATCACATCTACTCATCTGTTTAATGTCTTTTATATCAATATCGCATTAACCTATCCGTTTAATGTCTTAATATGTATGTTGATATCACATCGACTCATCTGCTTAACGCCTTTTATAACATATGAAATTGACTCACCTATTTAACATCTCATCATTTTTATTAGTATCACATCGACTTATCCGTTTAATGTCTCAGTATGTGTCTCGATATCACGTCGACTCATCCGTTTAACGTCTTTTATAGCATATCACATCGACACCCGTTTAACGTCTCATCATCTATATTAATATCACATCGACTTATTTGTTTAACGTCCTTTATTTCAATATCACATCGACTCATTTATTTAACGTCTATTATATCAATATCACATCGACTTCGTCTCTTCAATGTCTTTTATATCAATATCACATCGACTAATCCTTTTAACGACGCATCATATACATGATATATCAATATCACATTGACTCATCCATTTTACGTCTCATCATGTATTTCTATATCACATCTATTCATCCGTTTAACGTCTTTTATATCAATATCACATCGACTTATATGTTTAATGTCTCAATATGTATGTCGATATCACATTGACTCATCCGCTTAACGCCTTTTATAGCATATCAAATCGACTCACCCGTTTAACATCTCATCATCTATATTAGTATCACATTGACTTATCTATTTAATGTCTCAATATGTATCTCGATATCACGTCGACTCATCTGTTTAACATCTTTTATAGCATATCACATCGACTCACCCGTTTAACGTCTCATCATCTATATCAGTATCACATCGACTCATTTGTTTAACGTCTTTTATTTCAATATCACGTCAACTTATTTATTTAACGTCTTTTATATCAACATCACATCGACTTCGTCTGTTCAACATCTTTTAAATCAATATCACATCGACTCATCCATTTCACGTCGCATCATATACATGATATATCAATATCACATAGGCTCATCCGTTTTACGTCTCATCATGTATGTCGATATCACATCTACTCATCCGTTTAACGTCTTTTATATCAATATCACATCGACTTATCCGATTAATGTCTCAATATGTATGTCGATATCACATCGACTCATTCGCTTAATGCCTTTTATAGGATATCAAATCGACTCACCCGTTTAACGTCTCATCATCTATATCAGTATCACATAGACTTATCAGTTTAATGTCTCAGTATGTATCTCGATATCACGTCGACTCATCCGTTTAACGTCTTTTATAGCATATCACATCGACTCACCCGTTTAACGTCTCATCATCTATATCAATATCACATCGACACATTTGTTTAACGTCTTTTATTTCAATATCACATCGACTCATTTATTTAACGTCTTTTATATCAATATCACATCGACTTTGTCTGTTCAATGTCTTTTAAATCAATATCACACCGTCTTATTCGTTTAACGTCGCATCATATACATGATATATCAGTATCACATCAACTCATCTGTTTTATGTCTCATCATGTATGTCGATATCACATCTACTCATCTGTTTAACGTCTTTTATATCAATATCACATCGATTTATCCGTTTAATGTCTCAATATGTATGTCGATATAACATCCACTCCTCCGCTTAACGCCTTTTATAGCATATGAAATCGACTCACCTGTTTAATGTCTCATCATCTATATCAGTATCACATCAACTTATACGTTTAATGTCTTAGAATGTATCTCCATATCACGTCGACACATCCGGTTAACGTCTATTATAGCATACACATCGACTCACCCGTTTAACGTCTCATCATCTATATCAATATCACATTGACTCATTTCTTTAATGTCTTTTATTTCAATATCACATCGACTCATTTATATAACGTCTTTTATATCAATATCACATCGACTTCATCTGTTCAACGTCTTAATATCAATATCACATCGGCTAATCCGTTTAACGTCACATCATATACATGATATATCAATATTACATTGACTCATCCACTTTACGTCTCATCATGTATGTCGATATCACATCTACTCATCCGTTTAACGTCTTTTATATCAATATCACATTGACTTATCCGTTTAATGTCTCAATATGTATGTCGATATCACATCGACTCGTCCGATCAATGCCTTTTATAGCATATCAAATCGACTCACATAGATATAAGTATAACGTCTCTGTCATTATACGTTACGCTATCACACACATAGACTTATCCGTTCTCTATGTCTCAGTATGTATATTGATATCACAGTCGCTACTCATCAAGCTTTAATTGTCTTTTAGCTCGAATACCACAATCGCTCACCCGTTTACGTCTATCATCTATATCAAATTATCACATCGATTCATTTATTAAAATCTTTTATTTCAATATTCACATCGACTCCATCTTTTTTAAGCCTGGTGAGTTAATAATCATATGCCACATGAAGCATCTACTGATTCAAGTTGTACAATCGTCTTTTATATCTATTGTGATCAATACTGCACTAGTCGATCGTGAATCAAGACTGGTAGGATGTTGTCGTCAGCTGCCGATCATATATTATGATGTAATAAGTCTTAGATGTGTAGTATCTCAACCAGAGTGTAAGCTTATAGTGTGTGCAAGTCACTCTCTGTGGCAGATCTCTGTGACGCGCTCCTCTTCTCAATTTTATCGTTATCTATAATCCCTATCAACGACCTCCGTTGACCTACGCAGTAACCGCGCCCTACGACATCCTATTGCTTCGCACTCAGACTTAGTCGTGTGGATGGAAGAAAGAAATGGATGTTTAACTAATCTCCCTATTGCATTAATATGGGCTATTGACATCAATTGCAAAGATTTATTAGGTTGACATAAAATGAATTTTAGATAGCTTCGTTGTTTATTTTACATGTTTATCTATTTTAATTACACACAACATGATAACAAACCGTATATTATCTCACCGGGATGTGTAGCTAATTTTCATATAAATGCGCACACAAAGAAAGCAAAAGTCAAGATTAATTTCTATGTCTACTCCGACATACCTTCAATGATTCAAATATTCCTCCTTTCTTTGTTAATCCACTACAAACACTCATTGTTTTTTTTTGTTGAAATATAACCCCTCATTTTTTATAATCCCCTCTCAACCTTTTCCTTGGATCGTCTAGTTTAAAAGATCTAACAGGTTCTTTTACTTGATTGGTTTATTTAATTTTCTATACTTGTTTCTGATTGGTATGTATGCTTTTCTGAAGTTTCATTTGTGTGGCTGTCACTTTTTGTGGTATTGTTTTTTTGGAAAAGTAAAACTATTTAGTTTGGTGGGTATTTTTGAAGTTAACTTTTTCCCCTAAAACATTTTACAGCTTTTTTGTCAATTTGTAGAATGTTAGGGTTTGGCAAAGTTATTGATTCGAAGTTAACTTTTATGCAGAAACAATGTTTGGAAATCAGTTTATCTCAGTAATTGAACCAGATACTAAACTTGGTAAAGGCATAGTATGTGGACAAATACATTGTGCGCTTTTTTTAACGGCAATTTTTTTCATAACTATACCACAGTCATACATATATTTCGCACATGCCTTCAGCGAGGCTTGAACCCACAACCTATAGGTTGGTGGGGAACTTACATACCTAAGGATATCCTTGGTGGCCAACTGAACTAGCCAAGTTGGTTACGACTTGTGCTTTTTTCTCACCGAAATTATGGTGGTCCATGGTTTGGACTTAATCTGTAATTGGAAAACTTGTTAACCTTGCGTGATGCAATCGGACAGGTCCTCCATAAGGACTACTTACTCGGAGGGTCATACCACATGTATGACTCGATCTTTCTTCTGAACTGCTATGGAGTCCGATGGCAAGTGGAGGTGAAATGTTTATTTCCAAATACGATGTCTCTTGTAGGGCATGTATGGGCAGACTTTGTGATGCATAACGTTACCAATGATGTTATGATGCTACATTTTGTCAAAGAGGGCAATGACATATTCTATGTCTCAACCTACAACAAATACGGGCTTGAGACGCATGGGTACACACAAAAAAGTCTCATGTTTTGGCGGTGCTTATTTCCAGTTACAGCCAGGTCGCGTCAAGCAGGTAACTAATTTGCGTCTATATGTATAGATTATTTTATGATTTTATACTAATGTCAAACTTTTTGATTATTGTATGTTATTAAAAACCGACTTTGCCATTGCAATTTAAGCCAAAAGCGTACCCTTCACCGAAATCAGTCAGGGTGGATATTTTCATTAATGATAGGGAGTACAAGGTTTGTTTAGCTAAATTACCATCTGTGAATGCTCCTTATGACCGGAATTAATCCCCCTTTTATTGGCCTGTTGGTGGGTTTGTGGAGAGTTGGTCATCCAACCCGCATCAGTTCTTTGGTTTACTCTAGTGTGTAGATGAGAGCTTTACTCTGACAGTTTTTAATAAGGTACAGAGAGGCGCATCGCTTGAGAGAATTATGCAACCTACGTGTTACGGAATGCTTCGTGTCATATCGGAGAAGAACCAGGTTCACACTTGTTTTATAATAATATATTCACGCGCATTCTACATTTAATATAAATGTATCCTTTCGGTATATGTGTAAAGATCATTAATGTATTGTTAATTTTAGATTATCGGATGTGGAACGAATGGTGTGGTTTGCAATTGGATTGGTGGCATATCAACTCACGGTGATAGAGCACAGAGCTTTTTACAAAATCGAAGTTTAAAAATCATGGCGAACGTAAATTTGTATCAAATACGTTACTTGTTGTGTACAAATATAATTATATTTCACGAATTTTTTTCTTTCTATTTGATTTTTCTAAGAACATAACAAAGTCGTTTGGAACAAGGCACAACTCCGCGGCTATTCTTTAGCGGTTATGTGAGTTCACTGCACATAAAAAATTTGTATTCAAAGCTGCGTAAAAAGGACTTATTTCTTTTGAAATGTTTTTGAACATATACTGAGGAACATGATGGAATGGATCTGGGGTTCAGGGCTGGCCAATGGTTCAGTTTTATCTTTCCGAGGGGGAATACAATATTTAAAGGATGAGTCATACGCTTTAAAGTTTGCTAATGACCTACTCCTGTGCATTGTTGAAAGTGTTGTGTTCTGGTATGACCTGTAAAAAATGGCGCATTTTATAGTTAAGTCCTCTTTTGATGGATGTGCATGTATATGTAATTAATGGGTAGGGTTGAACAAAGGTGTATGTACAGATGAATGTTCTTAAGGTAATAGTATTAGTTTTTTTTGTCAGCATGTTCGTTGATTCTAGGCTATGGTTTGGATTCTAGCATGGGGTAAACTAGTATTGACCGGCGTAGATGACGTACCCCTACCCATCCCTACGACCGTGTTGATGTGTGTTGTGCCTTATAGCTAATAGGTCTGTCCGTTATCTATAACCTTTTCGAACAACTTTGTAATCTTTTGTATATGGTTCCTTAAAGCTTAAGGTATAGCGTAAGCCTAATGTTTTCTGAAGTGTGGGTTCGAACTTTGAAGTATGGTTTATGTTGATTATGGGGGTTTGTTTCAGCCTATATGTGTTGCGTATGACCTTTATTGATTTTAGGTTAAATTGCATAAGCCCTAATATTCAGCTTATTTTGAGACTTGTGGGTTTGTTTAAGTTTAATTTATTATGACGTGAGAAACTTATATAAGCTCATAGTTCTCAAAAGAAACCCAGAAAAAATTGAGGGCTTATGAAATCAAAATGCTATAATCCCCCACATTATAGCAAAAACAAACAACCCCATTGGTATACACTACTAATGACTCAAACTGCATATACTCCTACAGTCCTATACAACCTTATACCAACTTAAAATTTTTTTTGTTACATAGTACAATTTTTGTTCTAAACACATAAAATATACACGACTTTTGTGGGCTTTTGAGTCTTTTGTCCACTTGCATGCCCTAATTATCTTCCTTCGTGACATGACCTAACTATTTATACATCGACTCCCTCTATCTCGTCTCTGACTTTGTATATGCAATTTCAGACGACAAATTAGTGGTACTATTCATTTAAATGACCTTACACATCCACTTCCTCTGTCTCTGACTCTCTCGTCTCTGACGCTCGGGGTATGCAATTTCAGAAGACAAATTGGTTGTACTTTACCTGACATATGTATCTAGAAGTGTTCTAAACAAATTATAAGGCAAATAAACCTGACTATTTTGTTTTCGTCCAACATTGAAAATAAGCTTAAAAGCAATGTTTTGAAAATCGGGTATTTTAATCGACACCCTCCCCTTCCCCCCCCCCCCCCCCCCCCCACTCCCCCCCCCCAGTGTCGAGTCCACCGGTACAACCGGTTGACCGTTCGGGTTCAATACCGTTTCTTCCATAATAAAAAAATATAATTTGCAAAAGAGTAGAAAAAAGTAGGTATATAAATCATGAAATATTTCATATATTAAGCATAAAAACTAGTATTTATTAACAAATATAACATGTAAAAATAAAATTACGTCGTAAATATATAAAATAAACATGATTTATTTAGAAAAAACACGAAAAACCTAAAACCCGGCCGGGTCTCGTGACCCGTTTTTCGACCGTAAGATCGTGATCGTAAGATCAGATCGGGATGTTAAGATCCTACGATGATGCCATTTTCTTAATAATCTTTGTAATATTATACAAATATGCAAATTACTATATATCATTAACATAAAATTATATAAATGTTTCATAAAAATGTTGTCGTAAATTATGATTGTAAAATGTTTAAGAAGATTAACATGTAGTTTTTTAAGTTCTACAAAACTCAACCCATAAATTTGTATTTTTGTAGTTTGTGGTTCGGGAAAATTAAGATCGGATCGTAGCAGATCTTAAGATCCTATGGTCAAGATCGGTATCCTATAAGATCTAAGCTTGCAAAGATCCTATGTAGGATCTGGATTATTTTTGCTTTGTAATATCGTAAAATCATAAGATCCTAACATCAAGATCGGGATCGTAACAACCATGCTTAAAAGAATTGGTGTACGTAATTTTGCAAATTGTTTTTGATGCATGTATCATAGGAAAAACATTTGGAAACAAATATTTTAACAAAACAAATTTTTTTTAAAACAAATATCTTATCAAAACTAATTTTTTAACCCATGCAGTACACACAATTCGTATCTTTGTTTTGTATACACAATCAGTAATATTTTTAACCTATGACATTAATGGGAAATAAGAATAGTTTATAGGGTTATAAGTGAAATTTTCTAGGGTTAAAAATGAAAGTTTAGAGGATTTAGTGCAATGAATAGTGTTGCATTATATGTAACTTTTCTCATTTTCAGGTCATATCCCGACTCAATTATTATCATTATTTATTTTTAGAGTTTTACGCGTTCGCTTTTAATTATAATTGTATAGTTAAATCGCGTAAACTAAAAATCATCATTCAACGTAAACGGACACCAAACAAGTTGAAGTTTACATCAAGCAAGTGTTATATGATTATTAAGAGTATAATTTATAACTTTTCATAATTTATTTTTATTGGTTACGTAAAACGCTTATGTTTCGTAATAAATTACATTCGGGCATACCCGAAAGCACCTATACCGATCTACACTCAAACAAATGCCCACAATTATACCCAATACATAAAAATTAATTCTTTTTCTACCTATGAAGCACTTAGAACCGGATCCATGCACATACACACATAATAAAATCATAAATCTCCCACTAGTGTCACCATCATCTAGTTATAGGACCACCAAGTACATTTACAACCCTAATTCTCCATAAATTAGCTTGTCACTTGTACCTTTCCTCCCATCTTGGCCGTTGCATTGTATGGGAAAGAGGAGAGGTGCTTACATTTTCTTACAATGTGTACCTTTACCTCTACATCTCATGGTTTATGTTTAAGGTTGTTTTCTACATAACCACTTTCTATAAGAAGCAAGTCCAAGGTAAACATCACTTACACTCTTATTATTTACTAGCAAAAATCTCCAAACTCCCTCTCCTATAAACAAAACCCACAGCTCAAATTCTTACAACTAGGGTTTCATATTAATTTTCATTCCAAGCATTTCTAAGTGTTTCAGACTTATTATTATTCATATCTAAGATCATTCAAGGTGTTTTGGAAGCTTGGGTTTGTGATTTAACAAGATTATTTATTAGGGTTTTCCTAATTAGAGTTTGATATTGTGTTTGGTTCATTGGGTTAAAGCTTAAGTATAGGCTTGTGTTCACCATTCCACTACATTTCTATAAGGTCTATTTAAGATTTAACATTTCCATTTATTCATATTTCTTACTTTACATGCTTGTTATATATGTTAAACACCACCAAGGTTCATTTTTATGATTTATGAGATACTACAAGGACATCTATGATTCGAATTTGGTATCATGTATGGTGAAATAACACTTAAAATGGAAATACACATTATATATAAGTGTTAAATAAACTATATGGTTAGTTTATGAATTATTTTATGTTAAAAGTTTTGATTACAAAAGTTATGAACAAATGATTTTGAGGATACTTATTCATGGACAAGTATTATGAACACATCATAAAGGACTTAAGAAATATCAAGTAATGACATTTCATAAGTTAGAGGACTTGTAATGGTTTAATAAAGTGAAAAGTATATAAAACAAGTGTATAAAACTAATAATGTAGAAACTTACTTACCTACTGTTTGAATTATTGTATAAAGATTTATATTTTATGTTTTATTTAATTAGTACTTATCACAAAGATCGTAAGCATATAAGGAACTTAAAAAAATGAGCAATAACGAAGGAGATATGACATTCTTAAGTTTTCAATAATTAAATGTATAAAAGTATTTTTATAAAAGATACTTTATAAAAACTTTCATTGTTTTTAGGTCTGATAATCAGGGGACATATATTGATGAAAACGTACAAGTCATGAGGAATCCAAACATGTAAGAAACTTAAAAAACGGACTTAAAATGAAGGTTATACGTTATTTACAAGTTTAAGTTAAAAAGTATCTTTATAAAAGTAAATTTATAAAAATATGTTACTGTTCACGACTGTGAACTAATGGGAATTAATTTTCCTAAATAGAGTGGTATGTGTGTAATTACACATACCTTTTACCTTTAAAATCGACCCTAAACGACCAAAAAACATAAAATGCCATAAATATGCTTGTTTTTGTGTTTGTACTGTACAGGTACCGGATATTCACTAAAGGACAAAAACTAAGCCAAACCAGACAAAACCGAGCACGGATTTGAAAAGAGCGTGAAAAACTAAGGCCAAAGGTTCAAAAAGATTGAAAATGGAGCTCAAACGACAATTTTCGGATCGACTCGACAAAGTTTGTACATTTAATGAAGTCAAAACGAAGTCAAAGTCAACCCCGGGATATGGCGTTGGAATGAGCATCGAAAACCAAACCCGAAAAACTAACTTGTCAAAAGTGGACCCACCCGTACCCACCTAGTGGGCCCAGGTCAGCCCACTTATATATTACACTAGTAAAAGCCCAAAAGAATCCAAATAAGCCCATTTCTCCTTTTATAAAACCAAACGGACCCAAACCATATCACCTAGCCCAAACAATACAACCTGTTTGAAACTGTTACCCCGCTTAACCCTTTTAATCTTACACCGTTAGTCCTTCAAGGACTAACACTAACTATGCAAACCACAACCTAACTCCAGGGATCTATTATACACCAACAAGGACTTTCTTTACAACACTTTATTACACTTTCAAGGGCCAAAGGTGTCAACACCCCAAAGTTTTCCCCTGTGCCTCTTTTATAAACATTTTCTGCCAACACTTAACCCAACACTGTACATCTCTTTTAGAGATCACGTGCTACTGTAGCACCTGCAACTACACTCCAAAATATCACCCTCAACTCACCCCACCTCACTAACCT
>BQNB010068874.1:0-30080 GCA_026074375.1 Tanacetum coccineum
ATAGGACTCCCTATACTATTACTGAAGAATCAGTAAGGAGTCATCTTCAAGTGGATGATGATGGTGATGTTGAGGACATGCCCATTGCTGATATATATTTGGGTATGGATAATCATAGATACCCCACTGAAGGCAAGCTAACCTTCCACAAAAACAAATTCTTACCTAAATGGAGGTTCTTAGTTCACACTATCTTGCATTGTCTCAGTACCAAATCTGGTAGTTGGGATCAGTTTGGAAGCCCACTGGCTATTGCCTTAATTTGTTTATCTGATGAGAGGAGGTTTAATTGGTTAAGTTACATTTTCAAAGGGATGGTTAATAATATCAGTAATGCTAAAAAGTTTTTATTGTATCCTAGGTTTCTATAAATCATTTTGGGGATACAAACTAGGAATACTAAACAATATCATGCTTTTAAACTGTCAAGCGAACTTTTTGCTAACATGAGGTTGAACTTTACAGGGGACCAAATGCCACTTTTAGCTGCAATGCTTCCCCCTGCTTAAGCTGCTATAGCAGATGAAGGTAGGGAAGCTGCACAGATGTCCTCAAACCATTCCTGCGACTTTCAATGAGAATCGGCTTGAGCCTGATCAATCCAAGAAACCTATACCAACACCACAAGACCAACAACATCAGACCAAATTCTCTAGTGTTTGAGCAAGGGTAACACTTCAGACACAAACATTGCCTCTTTTTCAGGAGCCATGGAGTTGATCATGCATTTTTACTTCCACAAATGTAGAAGATGAAACCTGGGAGGATCTTTCCCCACCTCTCCTCCTGGTCACTCAAATTCCCCTGTTAGGTCAAACCTCAGGAGTGATGAGGACCTTGCACATGCTTTGTCTTTCTTAGTATCTGCACTTGTGCGAAAGTTTGTACCTTAGAATTCAAAGTTAGCACACAAGTGTTATTTAAGGATGTGTGGGTAAAACTGGTTATGAAGGTTAATGCATTAGATGTGAAATCAAAACAAGGAGCAAGCAAGGGTGTTAGATGTGAGATGATATGAGATGAAGAAGTAGCAGATATGGATCCCTCTATCAAATTGGCTAAGGCGTGCTGCTTCAGAGCTAAGTTTTATGTTTCTTGGTGCTGATATTCCTCCTAGGCCACCTCTGTTCCTACTGGTATGTCTGTGGGTTTCCTATGGTGTTTTACTGCGTACTCCAGTGGTACATCCAACAAGGGCAAATTCCTATCATGGAAAGTAGGACCTCTTGTCCAAAAGAAGGTCATTTAGCAGATGGAGGAAGACAGGTTGGTGAGGAAGCTGCAAAAAGATTATTTAAAGAAGACAAGCTGAGTTGGAAAGACAGAGAGACGAGATGCAGAGAAAAATACAACAGGATGTGCTTGATTTAGCAAAATACTATACTGATGCTGACTGGACTGATATTATGGGTCAAGTTCATGCCAATCAAGGTCTTACTTTTGATCTTTTGGGTCCTGATCTCAATAAAGACAACTTTGCTGAAAGAATGGTTGCTCTCATTGCTGAAAGAAGAAGACCTTTTGCTGCACAAAGGTTCCAAGGCAAGAGGAATAAGCCTATGACATATGCTCAGCAAAAGGCTTACATGAGAACTTTTGTGAAGAATCAAAGTTCCACCATCTATACTACTGGCTGGACAATGAAGCATGTTAAATCATTGTCTGATGAGCAACGTAAATCAGAGTTTGAAAAGATCAAGACAGCTGTTGCAGATCTACAATCCCAAAACATCAGGAGGACTCTTAAAAGAGCTGGTGCAGATTTGGAACAAGATGTTTCAAAGAAGTCAAAGACAACTGAAGTTCCAATGTCATCTCCACCTGATGTACCACAACAACCAACTGCTATAGTTCCACCTGCTAATCCTCAACAATCATCTGTCTCTCCATCTCAATCTGATGTTGCTCAACATTAAACTGATGTTCCTTCACAACAACCTGCTGTACCTCAACAATCTACTGGTTTTATATCTCCACCTGCTGCTCACCAACATCTATCTGTTTCTGAAGCTCCAAAATCCTCTGTTCCTGTCACAAGGAGTTAGACCTCTGGCACTAGGAGGAAGTCTCTTGGCACCAGGAGGTCCACTACTGCCTTGTATTTAGATGCTGATGACAGGTCCTTCATTAGGGTTCTCTCTGATGATGATTCAGATTCTGATGATGATACTATTATTGTATGGTTTGCCTTTGCTTCTTGGGATGTGGTGTCTACTCCACTGGGTGACATCAATGCTATCTATATGATGAATCGATCCTCTAAGTATTTTACTTATCTCAGGGAAATTCTACATCTGGTAGATAGACAGGATTTGGTCAAATTATATGGGATGGTGGTTAGATACTATGAAGACCATCCACTTGCTGGTGCTGGTATGATTCTGTAGGGTGATCTTTAAGTATTTTTTGAATCACATGAAGGTGGTCAACAACAATGGCATATAAGGAGTTGGAGACTATTTCTATTTTCAAATGTTCATGTGTTGGAAACCATTTCTGGCAAGGTAGTGTATATGTTTACAGATGGGTCATATCCTCTCTCAGCACAGCTGATGAAGAAGATGCTTAGGCACAAGCTGGAGATTCCCAATGATGGTGTGGGGAATGACATGACTCATGCTGAGCAGTTGATTCAATTCATCAAGAATCAAATTGCTGCTAGCATTCCTTCTGCCTGATACTGGTACCTTGTCCCTCTCTTGTATATATTCTATCTGTTTGCTGTGTTTTTAGGTTTTATTATTGTAAATGGTTTTTGCTTATTGGTAAATCTTGGTTTTTGGTATACTCTTTTGGGTTTGGATCACTTGGTTTTGAAATGTAGATGAGCAAATTGATTTTCTGGCTCATCTATGTCTTTCTGTGATCTCATTTAGTCAAATGGTTTTATGGCACAATCTTTAAAGGAAACATTTTTGGTGCAACAACCTATGGCTCTCAATTGCCAGGCCTTTAAGGCTAGAATTAATTGAATTTTGGTTCTCAATTACCAGGCCTATCAGGCTAGAATTAATTGAGATATGGTTTCAATTCCTAGGTCTTTTGGCCAGAATGAATTGATATAGCTTTAATGGTTTACTTAAAATCATAGGGTCCCTCAACTGACTGATGCTTCAAGTACCAATAAGTTGAGATGGTTTGCAATCCACCATGGGAGTAACCCTTTCTGGGTCTTAAGGATTGTCTAGCCCACAAGCAAACGGCTATATGGTAAAGGCTTATAAATTCCGTTTATAGCTGTGATGATTTGCCAAAAATCATTAGGGTATTCCAATTCACCAATGATTCATGTTCTAAGAATTGGACTGGTTATTGACTCACCAGGGTGATGTCATGATTCCACCAAAGAGTTAATGGCTACTTGGTAAAGGCTACATCAAATCCATTAATTTTCTATGATTCACCTCTCCCCGGAGTTAACACATCATGGGATGTGATGAGAATAGTATGTAACCCTGAATTGATGGTTTTCATGTTGCTGATTCAGAGGTTATGAAGGTTGCTGCTTTTGGTGTTCATGCTGTCAATTTCCTTATGATGCTACAAAGACTTTCACCTGCTATCATCATATTTCTGATTCAAGAAGTATGGAGTTGGTTTCAAGATGTTGCTGTTCAATCCTCTGGAGTTTTCAAAGAAAGATCTATCTAGAAACTTGAAGTTAACTGTGTCAAATTCAAGTTTAAGGGAGGATTGTTAGGAATATTGTAATAGATAGTTACTACTAGTAGGTATTTAGTTCCTACTGGTAGGGTAAAAGTTCCTGCTGGTAGGTATGTAGTTCCTACTAGTAAGGATAATGTTATAGTTAGTGCTGGCAGATCAAAAGTTATTCCTGCTGGTAGAACAATATTAGTCCTGGTAGTATTATGCTTACTCCGAGTTGATAGTATAGTTAGTTAGTGATAAGGATATGCATGAGATATCCTAGGAAGTGATAATACTTATCTCTTTAGCGAGTCTTAGGTAACAGGTTGTTAGGGTTTCATGAGTATTTAAGAAACCTACGGTCATAGATGAAGGGGAGACGATCGAAAAACACTTTTATTGTTAATAGAAAAGATCCATAGAGGATCATTGTTTGAGTAATTCTTCTTCTTTAACTCTGTTGTTTATATTCCGCGTAAACAATAGTTTAATTTGTTAGAGTCTCTCTTAGAGTTGCTTGTGATTACATAAGTACTCTACAACCTTAACAGGCTTGAAGATCTATCTAGGGCTGGACCTACAAGTGGTATCAGAGCCTGGTTAGAGAGCCTCTGTTAAAGAAAGTTTACTATTCTCACTCATAAAACTTCACAATGACTTCACCAATTCCTTCACCAACATTCTCTATGCCATCACCATCACAAACATTCTCTTTCCCATCAACATCTGAACCTGTGTTCTCTGTGTCAACCTCTGAACCAGAGCTTTGGTCTCCAAATCACACTCAAACACCTCACAAAAACTACCCAGTCTCAGCAACCCAACAATAGCACAAACCAATGTCTTAAACAATAATGCCAAATTTCCTTACTTAAAGAAGGAAGAATATGAGACGTGGACCATGAAGATGGAGTATTGGATCATGAACAGTGATCACAACTTGTGGAACATTGTTCTAAATGGAAACAGCAGGAAAAGGACAAGAAGAGATCCAAAAGGAAATATTATGATTCTTCCTACCTGTTTCTGTTGAAGAACAAATTGCTGTTCAAAGAGAGACAAAAGCAAGAACTATATTGCTTCAGTCTCTTCCTGAGGATCATATGGCTGATTTTCCACCATATAGATGATGCACAAGGATATTTGTTGGCTGTCAAAGCCAGATTTGGAAGGTAATGAGAGTCTAATTAAATGAGGAAATCAATCTAAAACAGGAGTTTTCAGAAATTTAGGGTATCTGAACAAGGGTTTGCAGAATGGATATGACAGGTTTCAGAAGATATTGCTGTCGAATCTATCAGTTGCAAGATAAGCCAGACAATGAGATTGTAACATGAAGTTTCTCAGAGCTCTTCCACCTTCTTGGTCAAGGTGTGCCATCACTCTTAAACAAAGGGTGGTCTTGATTATCTAAGCTTTGTATGATCTATACAAACAAGCTTAGGACTCTTAGAACTTGATGTGAAGGGTGGGTCAAGTTATGGATTCAAGAGGTACTTACCAGCTCCTACCCATTCAGCTTTATTAGTGCTGCTGCACTATTTCAAAGATATCTATCCTGATCAATCCACATTCAACACTTTTTTACTTCTGCTTCATCAAGTCTACTGTCTCTAGCAATGTGGATGGAAAATATTCTCCATTCGTTTGTTGCTGAAAGTGATCCACAACAGCAGATCACTTATGAAGATTTTGATCAAATTAGGAAATTGGATTTGGAAGAATTAGACATCAAATGGCAAATGGCAATGCTCTCTGTTAGGATTAACAGATTTGAAAAGAAAGCTGGGAGAAAGATGAAGTTTAATAACAAGGATGCTGCAAGGTTTGACAAAGAAGTAGTGTCAAAATGCTATAAATGCTACAGAGTTGGGTCACTTTGTAGGGAATGGTACAGGAAAACAGTTAGATTCTAAATGCAAGGGTATTCTTTATTCAAACTAAGGAGTTGGATAAGAGAGAGAACCAAAGGCTTGTTGTCATGTTGATTCATATGTCTTAACTGGTTAGATCATGAAGGTGAAGATGTGGGAAAGTGGTGCTTGCTCAAGTATATGGGATGAATGCTGGTCGCGAGGAGGATTACTGCTGAGGTAGTGCTACTGGTGATGCTATGGTAATGTTTGCTGATTGATGTTTTCTAATGCTGTGCTGAATTTGCCCTATGGTATTCTTATCAGGTACATTACTTGTCCCTTTTGTTGTGAACATCTATAGTTTGGATCTTAAAAAAGAATTTGACAATGTAGAAGTTCAATACAAAGACGTGTTATATCCAGGTTCAAGCATTATAAAGTACATTACAACTTAGTTAGAACCAACAGAAGGGGATGGTACAAAAGTAATCAGCTAGCATTAGAAGAAAGATTTAGAATATTAACTACTAATTTAGTAAACACAACCAAACATGTTAATATATATGGGGGGGGGAAGGGGGGGGTGGGGAAAGAATGATTGAACCAGGCTATAAACTTGAAAAATGAATGATATGTTCCAACTTGAGGAGTCTAAGCAAGGTTTGACAAATGGAGGGACTCTTCCAAAAACTATTAGACAGCTGATCCATAGCTCCAGGCATCAAGATCAAATTTTGGTTTAGGATTTTGGAGAAACTTTTGGATCAGATGAGTTTCTTGTTTGTCCTCCTGCCCCTCAGCATTCTTTGACACACACACCTAATGATGTTAAAGAGAAACCTCTCTATGACAGTTTCGTCAAAGTTGTTGGAAGATGCATGCTGTTCCTCCTCCAATAACAGGAAACTTTATGCTGCCTCTCCAACATCCTGTCCTTGATGGATACACAGTGTTACCTATGGTTCGAAGTATAATAATTATTTGAAACTACTCTGTATCTAATGACTTTGTCTCTTGTGATAAGTGACAAGTCCTCAGACTCAGAGACCACTGGCTTTGCATCCTGTGTTTCAAGTGTCCAGACCTCAAGCTCCAAGACCAATGAACCCTTAGCCTCTGTCCCTAGTTCAGTTGCTGTCCAAACATTGTCAAAGACTGCTGACCAACAACCAAGTTCCACTAATGATAATTCTAGTTTTTCTTTTAAGGAGAATGTAAAACCTCCTAGGAATTTATTTATGTAATTAAGAGTGGAGTAAACAGTGGGAGTCTTTGTGTAAAAGAAAAAAGTCTTTTGGGATTTATGACATGTTTTGTTTGTGGTTAGTAATTTTATCTGATTAAAGATTGTGATTTTTATGAGAAACAGTTGGAATGCATAACAAATATGTGGAATAATGTTGCAATTATTCCTCATTTGTACCAAAAGCAGCATCTGTTCCTGCTGGTAGTAGGAATAGACCAACATATGTTCTGCTGGTAGTAGGAAAATAAACCATCATCTGTTCCTGCTGGGAAGGTAAGTAGGAATAGACCAACATCTGTTCCTGTTGGTAGACCATTTTCTGTTGGTTGGACAATTAATGCTGCTTGACCTTATGACCAGACCATCAAGCCATATTTTCAACACTTTAGTAGACTGGCTATTTATAACCATATGAATATTGGATAAGGGAAGATAGGGAACTGATGTTAAGCCCTAGCAGGTTTTGTGTTCTTGGAGAATTAAAGGGACAAATATGCAATGTGATACAAGAAAAATGGTGGATGCATCAATCTACATGGTTTAACTGCTTAAATGATCCACAAGGCAAGGGCCCACAGTCAGTATTGACTTGGGTATCTCATGTTTACTAATGTGTATTGTATTGTGCATTCATAGGAAGTCCTCATAAGAATAGAGATTTAGGAATTGTAGATAGTGGTTGTTCCAGAAGCATGACAGACAATAAGGAGAAATTAGATGATTTTGAGAAGATTGTAGGAGGTACTATGACTTTTGGAGGTAGAGATGGCAGAATCACTGGAAAAGGCGCTATAAGGACTTCCAAATTGAACTTTTGAGAATGTTTATTATGTGGAAGAGCTTCAAAACTTTAACTTGTTCTCTGTTTCACAAATTTGTAATTACAAGAAACAAAGTCCTTTTCACTTATAAAGAGTGTCTTGTTCTCTCTAAGGAGTTTCTAACTACCTTGAGATAGTCCGGGGGGGTGGTTCTCAATTCCATGAAAAGACAATCTCTACTGCTTCAATTTGTCTGACATCAAACCTGAAAGAGATGTCACCTGTTTGCTGGCAAAAGCATCCTTAGCTGAGTCTACCAAATGGGCATAGCAAGGATGGACTTCATGTGAAATTGAATAACTTGAAAAACTGAAGATGGATTAGTCAATGGGCTACCCTCCAAACTCTTCACAAATGAGCACAACTGTGTGGCCTGCAACAAAGGAAAGCAACACAAGGCTTCTTACAAGGCCATCACTGCTGTGAGCACCATTTTTGCTCCTCTCTAGTTACTTCACATGGACCTTTTTGGTCCTACTTCCATCAGAAGCATTGATCACAAGTACTACTCCTTGGTGGTTACAGATGACTTTAGCAGGTTTACTTGGGTTTTCTTTTTGGGGACTAAGGATGAAACATATGGTATCCTTAAGGACTTTATTACTTTTATTGAAAACCAGTTAACTAAAAAGGTTAAAGCCATAAGGTGTGACAATGGGACAGAGTTTAAAAATTCTAACTTAATTGGACTTCTGTGGTCAAAGGGGATTAGATGGGATTATAGTAATGCCAGACAACAAAAACAATATGGGGTTGCTTGAAGAAAGAATAGAACCATCTTAAAGCAGCAAGAACTATGGCTTGTCTGACTCTAAGTTGTCCTACCATGTTTTGGACAGAAGCAGTTAGTACTGCTTGTATGTTTTTAAACTGGGTTCTAGTGACCTATACCCCATAACAAGACACCTTATGTACTAGTGTCTAGGAAAAGTTCACATACATCAGTCATCTTAAACCTTTTGGGTGTACTTGTGACCATACTTTTAACACCAGTGTCATACCTTGGGTAAATTTGAGGGAAAAAGCGATGAAGGTTTTATTGTTGGGTATGCTGCTCTAGTAAAGGCTTTATAGGGTCTATAATTTATCAGCAAAAGATAGAAGAAAACAACTTAATATGAGATATCTGAAGATAACCAAGTTCAGGTTTGGGTCTGGTGGTATTTTGACCTTGACTTTTTTACTGATTCTTTAGGTTTTATTATACTCGTTATCAAATCTAATCAACCTGTAGGTACCCCGATACTAGCATTAATACAGCGTACACAGATGATTCAGGATTCGGAGTGTGTTGAACATAGTAATTGTTGTTCCTTCTTTTCCTTTCTAATCCTTTTAAGCGTCCTAAGGTTGATGAAGCTTCTGATATGGTGGAGAGCAGTTCAGATTATGCAGAGGAACTTGCTAGGCTTCAAAAACAAGCATATAAAGCCAATGCTACAGCTGAGAAGCATCTGGGTCAGGCTGATCTTGTAGCCAGTAGGAATAAGGTTCCTGCTGGTAAGATTGATTCTGCTGCTGGTGTTTCTTATGGTCCTACTGAAACCTCTACTCCTGTTGTTAAACCTGTTCATACTGATGCACCATCACTTCCTCCTGGTCACTCATTGGGCTCATGTGAAACTTCTTCCAGATATCATTCTCCTTCTGACCTTGCAAACACGTTTTGTCACTCCTTTCAGAAATGGAGGACATGACACCACCATCTGACACTGCATTTTCTCTTCCTCTTCTATGTGAAGATTTTGGTTGGTACTACACCCAAATTAGCACAAGTATGGTTGTCTGATTCTGTTCCTACTACAGAGGGGAACATAATTTTTCCTAAACACAGATCACTTGAGACACCACTTTATCTTGTTCAGACAAAACGGTACATTGAAGAAGGTCTAAATTTGTGCATGCAAGTGCTTTTGTCAGCTATGTTCTGATCAACAAAGGAAACAATCACACAGCTATTTACATGGTGTGTTTGCTTGTTTTTCTATCACACTTGAACAAGGCAGTGTATGCTCAAGCTCTTAATGCATCTTGCTTGGGTTGAAGATATTGCAAGAGGATGATGCAACTGTATATTAATCGAAAGTATGGCAGCTTTTGTCCCTCTCCAGATGGAATATTTCTATTGGAATAACTGGATTCTAAAAGAAACTAAGTGGATTGCAAGAGGTATAGTAGTCAGGAATAAAGCCAGACTAGTTGGCTCAAGGTCTATAGGCAAGAGGTCAAGAGGGATGGCATTGACTTAGGTTGAGGTCTTGGGTATGTGCTTAATTACACATACCTTTTACCTTTAAAAACGAGCTAAAATAACCAAAAACGGACTCAAAACGCCAAATATATGCTTGTTTTGCTAATTGTGTTGTGCAGGAACGGATATCTCACAAAAAGACGAAAAACCAAGCAAAAAGCGACAAAACCGGACACGGGATGGAAAAGTGTGTGAAGACGAAGCCCAATCCAAGTCAAGTCAAAGTCAAAAGTCATCCACATGAAGAAAATACAACTTGAGGGACTAAAACTGCCAAACCTCAAGTTGTATTACAAAAGATAAAAAGACAAGGGTCAAAACTGCAAACCGGGTAGAGATTGCATTTAAGTTATATAACTTAAGGGGACCAAAGCTGCCTACTTCCCAAAAAGCCATCTTTCCCGCCTTGACAAACCCAGTTACAACTTGTATGTCGCCCCATACTTCTTCCCTGCAAAACCACTCAACACCCTACCAAAATCATTTCATCCACCCTACTATTTCCCCCCCCCAAGCTGTATAAAGTCCATGTTGGCAATCCCTCTCCATTCCCAAAGCATTTCGATGGCTGAGATTGTCTTCCAAAGAAGCTTTAAAAGAAATTCAAAGGCTGGGATTTGCTCAAGATTCCCCTCACAAAACTCAGCACACTTGGTTTGATCTTTACATAGAAATAAGCACAAGCTGCAAGGTCCCAAGACTTGGCTATAAATAGAGGCTTTTTGTAAGCCTTGTGAAAAAAACAATTTAGTTTTTGAATTTTTAGTAACTTAATTCAGTTTTAAATCTTAGTTTACATTTCAAAGTCTTTTACAGCTTTGTAACTTCAGCTTATGTAACTTTTCAAGTATCTAATGCAAGTTTGAAGTTCTTAAGCCAATTTACAATTCCAAGTGTTAAGTTCTTAATCATATTGTTTTGTGTTCAAAAAGCTCTCACCACAGTCTTAATTACTTAGCTGTTTTCATTAAGTAAGATAAAAAGTGTAAGTAGTTAAGAGAAAAATTGCAAAATCTCTCTCAAAACACCTCAGCCTTAAATTATTGGATGATAGGCCAGAAACTGGATGGCTTATGGACTCTCACTAGCCCTGCTTTATGCAAGCTAGAGATTGTAGATTCATTGTTTGGCATATTTAGAGCAAGGGTTTGTAGTCTATTCTTTTTATTATTTATTCTTAACGTTCAGCCAGAACTGCTTGTTATAAGTTAACATGCTAGCCAAATCAGCCTATTTATGTGCTTATTCTTAATTAAAATTGCTTATAAGTGTCTTATTTTGTTGAATAGATAATCTGTTTTTAATTAGTTTGAAAGAAAGATGATTTTTCAAGGGTATTTTCCACTAGCAGTACTAACCTGAAGTTAATACTGCTAGTTCACTTTTAGAACAGCACTAACTTAAAGCTACCAGTACTAACTCCAAGTTAGTATGTAGTTAATTTTCTGGGATTTACTAAAGGTAGCACGTAGACTATCACTAGCATTACTAACTCCAAGTTACGTACTGTTAGGTTAATATGTTTAGTTACGTTGTTAATACTGTTGTGTTTCTCTTGTTTAATTTTAGCTTAATTGCTTGCTTAATTTGCTTGTTTAGATTTAGATTAGATTATTTGTCTTTTGTTTATGCTTATTAGAGCTTATTTGTGCCTTTAGTGTAAAAGTTTTTGTAGCTTTCATGATTGTTCTAGCTTATGTCCTTGATTATCTTTGTGTTCATTTGCTATTAGGTTTAGTACCCAGATCATATTCAATCCCATTCATATAAAACATAATTCATTTCAAACGTCTGATGATTTTACATCTCTAGCCTCGTTGGGACATAACGACCCGGAAACACTTCTATACTGCTTAAGGTTTCTTGTCTCGCGAATTATGTCCTTTGCTTGTATTATATATCATATATAGATAGGTTTTTAGGGGGTGACTGAGCGTAACCAATTTTTGGGCGCGCTTGCCGGGGAGATGGAAAAAGAATATCGCTCGTATTGACAAATTGTGTTTGAATCATGTGAATATTTCTATAAAAAATATAATATGTACAAAACTTTTTTCATTTTTTTCCTAGTATAAGTACTAATATAAAAACCAAAAGAAAAACCAAAAATACAAAAACATTGTCCATTAAAAAAGAAATTAAAAATAAACTCAAATTTTCAATTGGTTCCAAACGTGCTGGAACATACACAAATTTCCCAACTCGACAAAAGATTTAAAATTGCCATTTGTGTATCTTACAAGTTACGGCTCACCTTGAAAAGTTAAAACAAATATAAAGTGGGTATAGGTAGGGTTGTTCCTAGGACACTACGACCCGAAAGGAGAAAATTTGCTTCGCGCTATTCCTACTCCTCGCTCACCTGTTTGGTTTATCTTTTTGAGTGCTCCAATTAAGTAAGTAGATTATTTGGGTTCAAGTTGTATAGTTTTAGGTGTGTGTTCTAAAATACATTGTGAATAAATTCATAAAAACAAAAAAACAAAAAAATTAGTGTAAATTTTCTTTTTATATTTCTATTTTTGTGCTATGCGATCGTTCTCAAGCCCGTAGGGACGTTCGACCACCCAAGTACGATAAATTCTCGTTGATATCATCCAATCTTGCAGTAAACCAGATAATTCTCCCATTAGTTACGATGGCTGATAATCGTACTATGGGCGCAATTGCTCGATAGACCCACCGAGGGTTACGAGGATGCGATCGGTTATTCCGGAAATCACCGCGAATAACTTTGAAATCAAGCATGGTCTTCTGAATCTTGTCCAAAATAAGCAATTTTTTGGAAATGATAAAGAAGACCCACATGCTCACATCCGTTATTTCAACAAGATCACTTCTACGATGAAGATTCCGAACGTACCAAATACGTCGGTTAAACTTATGCTTTTCCCATTTTCTCTCGAAGGGGCAGCCCGGATATGGCTGGAAGTCATTTTTATCAAAAATTGTCCAGCCACTAATAGCAACATTTACCATGACAATATCAAGGAGTATTATCCAAGCCGCTCAGCGGCCAATTTCAACATGCGAATTCTGGTTATCGACATCCGTCGGTCTCAAATCCAAATTGACCTCCTGGTTTTCCTCCCATTCAGAATCCTCATGCAAACAGTCAAACATTTTTAATCGAGGGAAAATAACTTCAATCAAAACAGAGAGGAAACAATTTCAGCCAAGGTCAGATTTATCGTCCTCCGGTCAATCAACGGTTAGCTCATCAAGGACCTGCTCCTCAGGCACACGGAAGCTTATTTGTGTTCAAAAACAGATTTTGTAAGATATGTCACAAGCCAATGATGCAGTGTTGAGAAATGCAAACCCTAGGTCAAAACCTGTAATCCCAAATGGCAAATTAGAACTGAAATGCTTTCAAAAAATTTAGTTACTACTAAATACAGCTTTACTGTTCTGGAACTCTTTCTGTAACATGTTACAAACCCAAAGGAAGATTTAAAAGGTATCACTACTCGAGAGTATTACCATCCAAGGACGAAAGCAGTTAAGTCATGACACCGAACGAGGTGACAAAAGGACCGATTGCCTCTCTGTGCTAATAACGGAAGCACCGAAGACGTCCAACCTCCTGTTGTTCAAATTCAGTCTCGTAATCCAAATCCTGAGCCCAATGTTTCTCCTATTGATACTCCAATTCCTAAAGCATCAATTCCATTTCCATCAAGAAGAAAATGAAAGGCGCAAGGAAAAAAGGCTAACGAACAAAATGAGAAATTCTATGAAATCTTCAAATGATAAGAATTTCGAATTAGCTTTTTGGATGCTTTTGCTCTTATGCCTAAATTCGCCTCAACTTTAAAAAACCCTAATCGGAAACAAAGAGGAAATTGAGTGAAGATGGCAAAATTGAACGAAACTTTGCTCGGCGGTCATCCTTAACAATTTGCCCCTAGGAAAAACATGGAGGGACCCGGCTGGATTCCTATCCAATGTGAATTTTTCTTGCATTAACACATGCAATGCCTTGGCCGATCTCGCGTTGCAAGCATCCAAATCTTAGCCGATATCAGTGTGTAAGGTCTCTCTCTTTCCGAGCTTACCCCAACATGCATGACGCTAGAGCTAGCGGGGGTGGGACCGTTCAATCACTACACCGAATCGGCATATCGCCAAAGGGACGTTCGTGTGTGGGTGGTGAAAGTTAATTTCCATGCCGATTTTATGGTTGTTGAATTTGATCAGACCCCTGAGTACCTCTAATTCTCGGGAGGTGTTTTCTGAAAAACTAGTCGTGCATTAGTAATCGATGTGTTACGAGGGTGAAAAATTACCCCTTGTTGTTGGCAAAAGAGCGCCATAACTTTCAAACCTAGATCAAACTTGAGGTACACGGCAAATTTCAATAATTATGATGGCAAACCGGGATTGACGTCATTGATATGATAGGGAAGAATTACTCGCATAAGAGGTCTTAGGTTTTTCTGATTCTGGTAGCATACGGAAATCCTTCTCCGTGCTTTGATCCTTTGTTGCTAATCATCTTCGTCTTTACTCCATTTTGGAGAATGTGACTTTCTACATGTTCGAGGATAGGAAGCAAATGCTTTTCTTGTCTAGATGATGATACAACTTCACCGGTAAGTTTGATCAAAAGTATTATGATCCCGACGGGGACCATTATCATCATAGAAGCATTCTTGAACTATGAAACCACCGACTCATATTCCAATCAAGGAGATTGTTTACAGAAAACCAAGAAGAAATCAAACTTTATGATGCCAAAATGTTAAATTTCGATGCTATGAACACCAGAAGTTGAAATCTAAGTCTACCTCATCCTTGAATACGGCATTCCTGGGAAGGATGACAACAACGTTACCAGTATCATGCTAAAGGAATTAAGTTTGGGGAGAATGCACGATCTGATTAGGGTTCAAGTCCCACAAGTCGACGCCATCGCTGGGAAAATTATCCGACATTCAGGGTATTAACCCAGAATTTTGTACCCACAAAATCTAATGGAGAGGGACTAATAAAAACCGCGTTCAGCATCAGAGATGGGTTACTCAAAAAATCCACGATCGTCATCAAGAATTGAAGTTGAAAAACTTCTTGACGCAGTGATGATTTACCCTATCTCGATAGTCCATGGGTTACGCCTGATACTTTTGTGCCCAAAAAGGTGGATTTACCGTTCGTTCTAAAATGAAGAAAAATGAGTTGATCCCAACTCGATGGTTACCGGGTGGCGGGGGTATGGCAATTGATACCGCAAGTTAAATGAAAGCTCCACCGTAAAGACCACTTTCCACTCCTGTTATGGATCAAATGCTCGAGAGATTTAGGGAAGGAATACGAGTTTCTATTGTTTCCTTGATGGATTCTCCCGGGTATTTCCAAATTCCCATTGACCTCATGATCAGAAAAGACACACATTATACTTGTCCGTACTGGAAACTTTTGCTACATCGCTTGCCTTTCGGCTTATGCAATTGCACCGGGCACGTTCCCTAAAGGTGTATTGTTGCAATCTTTCACGACATAGTTGAAAAGACAAGGAAGTCTTCATGGATGACATCTCGGTCTTTCGGAATTCCTTTGAAATTGCCTTCCCCATCTTGAGAAATGTTGCAAAGTGTGAAGACACCAATTTGTGTCTTAATTGGCGATGAAGAGCCATTTTATGGTAAAGAGGCAATGTCCTCGGCCATTAAAATTTCTAAAAATTGGATTGAGGATTGATCAAAGCCAAATTAGATGTCATTGCAAATTACCTCATCCCACCACTGTCAAAGGATGTTAGGAGTTTTCTTGGTCATGCGGTTTTTATCGGAGATTCTAAGGATTTTTCCAAATATCCCGACCAATGCTCATCTTCTCGAGAGAATTATTTTTTTTTTTTCTACTCCATATCTTCTCTACTGAATGCATCCAAGCTTTCCAAATGGTTAAAGAACTTAAACTTACGGAAGCTCCGATCTGATTGCCCCAAATTGTATCTACCATGCGAACTTATGTGCGATGCAAGTGATACATGTGATTACGCCATAGGGCAGTTTTAGGGAGTCATGAAATACTACTTTCGGCCTTCCATTATGCTAGCAGACAATGGACCGAGGCTGAATCATAATACAACCACGACGGAAAAGGAAATGTTAGCCGTGGTGTATGCATTCGAAAAATTCTGGTCTTATCTTATCATGAACAAAAGCATAGTGCATACGGACCATTCCGCTCTCAAGTATCTCTTTGCCAAAAAGGATGCTAAAGCGAGATTGCTCCGATGGGTTCTCCTCCTCAAGAATTTAACTTTAACGATTCTTGACACAAAAGGCAAGCCGAAAGATCTCTCGCAGCAGATCATCTGTTTTTTTTTTCCCGATTAGAAAACCCGTATGAAAACATTTCTCGACCCTAAAAGTGATTAATGAATCATTTCTCTCGAGACGTTAAGTATGGTGACCTTTTTCGTGGTGATTCTAGTACCCCGTGGTTTGCCGACTTTTGACAAATTACTACGCCGGTAACTTCGTTGTGAAAGGGGGCCATGTCAACCACACAGAAGAAAAATGTTCTTCTAAGGACGTGAAACTATTATTTTTGGGAGACTCCTTCTTGTTTAAAATTTGTGCGGAATCAAGTGATCAGGCGATGGTGCACGCAAGGAAGCTATCAACATTTCGACGGGCTTGCCACAATGGACCATCGGGGGACATCATGGTGCAAACCTAACGCAAAAGATCCTTGATTCGGCTTCTTTTGGCCCACCATTTACAGGATGCCACGAGTTTGTCACAAAAAATGTGATCTCGTAGCCAAACGACAAGGGAAAAACTTCGCAACGGGATGAGATGCCTTAAAATTCCATCCAAGTTTGTGAAATCTTTGACGTTTGGGGCATTGACTTTTATGGGCCAACAGTTACCCACCCCACCCAGTCTTTAAGAGGGAACAAATATATTCGTCTGGGCCGTTGGACTACTTGTCAAAATGGGTTGAAGCGGAAGCGCTCCCCGCCACATTGATGCCAGGTCGTTTGCAAATTCCTAAAAATCTCTCTTCGCCAGATTTGGTGCACTCGAAAGCTATCATAAGTGGTCGCGGAACACATTTCTGCAATGGACCAATTTGCAAAGGTCATGAGAAATATGGAGTCACTCACCGTCTCTCCACCGTAATATCAACCCACAAACAAGTGGGCAAGTTGACGGTGTAAAAATCAGTGGTTTTGAAACGTATCTTTGATAAGGGACCATAGGTGAAAACCGTTGCTTCATGGTCGGACATCAACTAGATGATGCACTATGGGCCTTACGCAAGCCTTACAAACGACCATCGGGTGTTACTCCTTATCAAAACTTGTGTATTGGTAATGCATGCCATCTTCCGGATCGAGCTTGAGAACAAAGCCTATTGGGCCTTTAAACAAGGCAACTTTGATCTTTCTACTGCGGGTGATCACCGGAAAGTTCAACTCAAGAACTTAACGAATTTCGTGATCATGCCATGAGAACTCAATTGATCTATAAGGAAAAACAAAGAGAATCCATGACTCACTAGATCATAAAACGCGTTTTCAAACGGTCGAGTGATTCGAGTCCTCTCTTTATTCAAGATTGAAGATTTTCTAGGGCAAACTAAAATCCGTTGGAGTGGGACCATTCTCCATCACTTAAGGTCTTTCTTAAGGCACTGTGAGCTATCTCAAGCAACGGGCCGATTTCTAACGTGAATGGTTCATCCTTGTTAAGCAATACTTTTGGAGGGGACGTACACAATTGGTAGTCCGGATCTCCAAAACAGCCTTTAATGTCAATAAATTCAGGTGACGGGTCAAGCATGCGACCTTAAACAAGCGTTCGTGGGAGGCAACCCATGTTATCCGTAGTTGTAATTTTATATAAGTGTTGTTTGTTGTGTGCAGATAGCTTGTCTTTTTTCTATCACCCGTCGTTTCGTGTTGTTGTTGTTGTCCAGGATTGCACGGATTGTGAAAGGCTCTCGTATTCTTGGTTTGTCTATATCGACTCACCTCGAGCTTCAAATTTCAGCATCATTTTGGGAATCCCGATATCTAATCTAATCGACTAAGTTTTATCATTTGGCATACTTCATAAACGGCCTTAGGATAACGTACGTACCCTTCAAACATCAAGGACGATGTTTTAGTACGTAGTTGGTGGGGTATCTTCGATTTGATTGTTGCCTGCAGCATTGTTACCACGTAATCCCGTATTTTCACCAAAATTTTTGCAAAAATACCAAAAAAATGAAAAAATTTTAAAAATTTTTCAAAAATAAAATAAGTGTTTTGTCACAGTTTTGACTTTTCTTTTGGGTAGAATGAGAATAATTTTTGACTTGATCGGGCGTATTGAGCCCTAGCTAGTTCCTTCAGGCCGAGCTTTCCAACGAATTCTTTTGCTTTGAATTTTTAAAAAGGTGAAGAACAAGAATATGATAGAGTTAAATATAAGTTATGTGTGTAAGCAAGATTCGTCTCAAAACTTATATGAAATTAAAACTTGTGTTCTTTTTCTCCCATAGCTTCTAATCCACCACTAATCATACGTTGCTTGTTCAACTAGTCAATCAGATGTTTCAGGAAAAAGCTTAAATTTGTAACTTGATTCTTTCAAGCAAGGTTTTGAAAGATTAAAATGCAAAGAAGCATGAAATGGAAGTATGAATGACAAAAAATGCACGAATCTTGTATTTGCAATGAAGCATACATTTGATCATATGGAGCTAGTAAAAGATGTGTCGTGATATCCCACTCCGCTAACCACGAGGTGGGGGTTCAAACTAAGACGTCTTTACTTCTAGGAAGGGTTTTGTGTTGTGTTATCTCACTTGGAAGAAAGTTAGAGTGAGGGTTCAAACTAAGACACGATTCTTAGCAATTTTGGAAGAAGGTGTTTGATGTGATTTTCCCACACTGCTAGCAACGGGGTGGGTTTTTCAAACTAAGAACACTGGTCGTTGGTTATGATATCTACTAGGGAGCGTGGCCTAGGTAGGTGTTCAAACTAGCAACACATTCTAGCTTTTAGAACTTATGAAAATGATAAAAATATGTTGCAAAAAAGGTTCTATGGTTTAAAATCAAGTTACCAAGTACCTAATAAGTTGTTGCTTTGAAGTCGTGATTCATCTTGAAATTATGATAGAAAATAAGTTGATCTATGGTGTGAACGGCACCACACAAATCATATATCCATGTTGGGAAGTAAAAAGTTCGCATGTCATAAGTATGAGGGTACTTTTAAATCTAAACTTTTATCGACAATGATCTTGTTTAATACTTAGGCTTAGGAGCTTGTGAAAAAAAATCTGGGGGACGATTGAATTATCCGTCAGGACGTCCGTGGATTATTCTATGAACGTTTCTCATTCTATGATCCCATTGTTGATAAATAAAGGAAATCAAACATGTTTGAAAAAAAAAACCAAAATTTAGAGTAGTTGTGTAAATATAAAAATTGGTGAGAACCGGGACTTGTCGAGGCTTATTGATTTTTTTTTCCCTTTGATTAAATCGTTGGCTACTTTTCCAAGGTATTAGTCGAGGGGATTTGAGATTTTGGGTTTTATCGAGTGCTTAATTCATAGATTGCGTGGTCACGCATCATCTTAGTTTGGGGGACCTTTTGGTATGTGCTAATTCACATAACTTTACCCTTTAAAAACGAGCTAAAATAACCAAAAACGGACTCAAAACGCCAAATATATGCTTGTTTTGCTAATTGTGTTGTGCAGGAACGGATATCTCACAAAAAGACAAAAAACCAAGCAAAAAGCGACAAAAAACCGTGACAACGGGATGGAAAAGTAGTGTGAAGAGAAGGCCCAATCCAAGTCAAGTCAAAGTCAAAAAGTCATCCCCATATGAAGAAGAAAATACAACTTGAGGGGACTAAAATGCCAAACCTCAAGGTTGTTTACAAAAGATAATAAAGACAAGGGTTTCAAAACTGGCAAACCGGGTAGAGATTGCATTTAAGTTATATAACCTTAGGGGACAAGAGCTGCTTTTATTCCCTAAAATCCATTTTTCCCGCCTTGACAAAAATCCCAGTTACAAACTTGTATGTCGCCCCCATACTTCTTCCCTGCAAACCATCAACAACCTAAAAAAATCATTTCATCACTACTATTCCCCCCCCCCATAGGCTGTTATACAGTCCATGTTGGCAATCCCTATCCATTCCAAAGCATTTCGATGGTGAGATTGTCTCCAAAGAAGCCTTATAAAAGAATAAAGGTGGGATATTGCTTAAGAATTCCCGTAGAATCCCCTCACACAACAAGCACACTTGGTTGAAGCTCTCACAAAAGAAACACAAGCTGCAAGTCCAAGAGAAAAAAAAAACTTCGGCTATAAATAGAGCTTTTGTAAGCCTTTGAGGCATGTTAGTAACTAGTTAATGTTAGTTTTTAATTTTTAACTTATTTTTAGTCATTTACAGTTTTAACTTTCCGCTTTGTAACACTTTCCAGTTTTAATGCAAATTTAAGTTTTTAAGTCAATTTACAATTCCAAGTGTTAAGTTCCTTACTGGTATTGTTTTGTGTTTCAAAAAGCTCTCAACACAGCTTACTTATAAGCTGTTTTCATTAAGTAAAGATAAAAAGTTAAGTAGTTAAGAGAAAATCACAAATATCACTCTCAAATATACCACAGCTTATGTTATGGATGATAAGCCAGTTCTGGATGGGCTTATGGACTCTCACTAGCTTGTTTTATACAAGCTAGAGCTTGTAGATTCATTGATTGACCCTGTTTTGAGCAAGGGTTTTGTAAGTCTCTCTCTTTTTCTTATTATTCTTACTTTCTGCAGAACTGTTTTAGTGCTTATTTTGCTTATTTGTTAGTTGAAAAGTGTTTTGTATTACTTACCAGGTTAGTACTGTCAGTTCATTTGATAAAACTGTTAGTATTGAGTTAACACTGCTAGGCCATTTCAGCTTATTTAAGTGCTTATTCTTGATTGAAATTTGCTTAAAAGTGTTTTAATTTGTTATTTGATAATCTGTTTTTAATTAATATAAAAAGAAAAAATGATTTTTGAAAACTTTCAGGGGTATTTTCAACTAGCAGTACTAACTTAGAGTTAGTACTGCTAGTTCACTTTTGGAACAGTACTAACTTAAAGCTACCAGTACTAACTCCAAGTTAGTACTGTTAGTTAGTACTGTTAGTACTGGTAGTTCATTTTAGCTTATCAGCTTATTATTTCAGCTTGTTTAAGATTTCCTTAGCTTTTGAGTAGAATAAGCCTATTTTAGTTTTCGGTCTCCAGTTAGAACTTATTTGCTCTTTTCAAGAATTTAAGAGTTTATCAGTTTTACGTTTCTAGCTTATTTATCATTCATAGTCACTTTCTGGTTGCTTATTCTTATACTTAAGTGCTTATTTTGGGTAGTTAACCTTCTGTTTTAGCTTATTTGCTTATTTCTTGATTCATTGTGTTTTGTTAAGGCTAGCAGTACTAACCTTAGGCTAGCAGTACTAACCTTAAGCTAGCAGTACTAACTCCAAGTTAGTACTGTTAGTTAATACTGGTAGTACTGGTGTTAGTACTGCTATGTTTCTCTTGTTTAATTTAGCTTAATTGCTTTTTGAATTTGCTTATTTAGAGTTAGCTTAGCTTATTTAACCTGTCTTAAGCTTATTTGTGTTTTGGTGTAAAAAGTTTTAAGTGTTTTTGCCATTTCTAGCTTTTATTCTTGTTCCAGATTATTTTCTTTACTTATTTTTATGTGCCTTTGCTCATTAAGTTTAGTTTCCAATCACATCCTTGTCATTTTCAAACATCAATCGTCAAACGTCTTTCGATTTTCCATTTCTAGCCTCGTTGGGACATAACGACCTGGGAACACTCTATACTGCTTCCGGTTTCATTGATTTCGTGGTTTTTGATCCTTGTTATATATTTATATTTCTTTATATTTATTTATAAAAAGGAGTAAGAACGAGCCAGAGTCAAAATTTGGCGCCGCTGCCGGGGAGGCTGTGAAACGATATTCCTCTTTTTAAAAAAAAAAAGTATTTATATCATATATAGATATGTTTTAAGGAGTAAGTTTAAGCGAGTCAATTTTTGGCGCCGTTGCCGGGGAGGCTAGTGCTACGATTGTTATCCTACGTTTGATTTAAGTTTGTCTTATTGTGAATATATCATCTTAAAAAAAACACAAAATATTTTTCTTTTGCCTTTTTAATGTACATTATCATATTAAATCCAAAAAAAAAAAAAAATCAAAAATAAATAAATTGTCCATAAACAAGAAATAAAATACATAAATTGTTAAAAATACCAAAATATAATATTCTCAATTGAGGTATTATCATAATTTCCGGGAACTAGTGAGTTCCCACTCGAACAAAAGATTTAAAGATTACATTGGTATCACTTACGGGTACGGTCAACCTCGATTCGACTTAACAAACTGACGGTGGGTATAAGGAGGGTTGTTACAAGGAACTACGACCCGAAAGAGATATAAGCTTGCCGCTATCACTCTCTCATCCGCTCGCTTGTGCGTTTTTTCTGTAATGGGAGGCTACGTGAGAGTAGGATCGATAATATTGGTTTAAGTCGTCTATCTCAATTGTCCGTTAAAATAAATTGTAATAAATTTTTGAAAAACCAAAAAAAAAAAAAAATTTAGTGTAATTTTCTTTTTGAATTTCTATTTTGTGCATGCGCACTCGATCTCAGTCTCGTAATCCAAATTTGCCTCAACAAGAAGCTTCACCAGTTATTGTTGAACCTCTCGTATCCGAATACCCAGTTCAAGATTCAGCCATTAGAAATTCCAATGTCCGGATATCGAACTATGGCTCAATTGGGTCGAGGACCACGAGTGGTTTACGAGGTTGCAATCGTTGTTCAGGAAATAAACCGCGAATAAACTTCTGAGATCAAGCATTGGTCTAGCTAATCTTGTTCATAAAACAAACATTTCTTTGGAACGATAAGGATGACCCACATGCTCATATCCGTTATTTCAACAAGATCACTTCTACAATGAAGTTTCCCAACGTCCCGAGTACGTCGGTTAAGCTATTGCTTTTCCCATTTTCCCTCGAAGGGGCAGCCCGGATATGGCTCGTAAAAGAACCCCCTCGATCGATTGTTACATGGGACGATCTTGTTTCAAAATTCATCAACAAATTTTTCCCTCCTTCTAAAACAACCAATCTTCGAAATGAAATCACGAGATTTCAACAAAAATTCGACGAAACGTTTTATGAAGCTTGGGATCGGTTCAATGATCTTCTTAGGGCATGCCCACATCACGGGTTTTCAGAATTGCATCAACTCGATACATTCTACAATGCCTTAAACACTAATGATCAAGACTCATTGAACTCCGCTGCGGGTGGTAATTTTTTGGATAAGATGCCTAGAGAATGCCTTAAAATTATCGAAAGCAAATCCAAAGTTCGTCAATCACGAAGCAAGGCAGTCATTGCCAAAGTAGGTACGAGCTCTTCCACCCCAGCAGTTTCATCCGATGTTGCCGAATTAAAAGATTTGGTTAGGGCATTGCTCCTAGACAAGAAAAATCAAGCTCCCGCTTCTGCTCCTGCTCCCGTTAAAGCAATCGAGCCAAGTTGTGTAACTTGCGGAGGTGCTCATTCTTATCAACAATGTCCCGCCACCAGTGGCAACATGTTCCACGATAATATCCAAGCATATGTGTCACAAGCCGCCGTGGCTAATTTAATCAAGGACATTCGGTATACGACCTCCGATGTTGTCTAATCAAATTCGACCTCCCGGTTTTTCTCCCGTGCAAAATCATCAAAACAATCAAAACCGTTTCAATCAAGGAAATAACTTCAATCAAAACCGAGGGGGAAATTACAACCAAAACAGGGGTAATAATTTCAATCAAGGACAAATTTATCAACCCCAAGTTAATCAACCCCCGGTTTATCAAGCACCAACTCATCAAGCTCCGGTTCCACAAGCTCCAGGTGTGTCTAAGCTCGATTTCGATAGCTACGTCAAAGCCAACGATGCAATCATGAAAAATACTCAAAATCAATTAACCAACTTGGCTCAGTCAGGGCAAAACACACAAAATCAAATGATGGAATGCAAAATCAATTGGACAATATAGCCAATTTGCTTTCCAAGATAGTAGTTTCCAACACCGCTTTTCCACTTCAGGGTCGGGATCTCTCCCGGGTAACACCGTTACCAACCCTAAAGAAGATTTGAAAGGTATCACCACCCGAAGCGGTGTTACTACTCAAGGACCCACGATTCCTCCTACCACTTCTACTTCAATGAATCGTGATACCGAGGTCACAAAGGATACGATGCCTCCGACTAACAACGGAAGCACCAAAGACGTCCAACCTCCGGTTGTGCAAGTCCAATCTCGAAATCAATCTCCAAGCCCGATGTTGAATCCGTTAGTGCTCCAAAGGTGTCAATCCCATTTCCTTCGAGAAGAAACGATGAAAACCGCCGTGAAAAAGCTAACGAACAAATTGAGAAATTCTATGAAATCTTCAAAGATATGAATTTCGAAATTAGCTTTTTGGATGCTTTGACTCTTATGCCTAAATTCGCCTCAACTTTAAAAGCCTTAATCAGAAACAAAGAGAATGAGTTTGAATGAAATGGCCACAAAATTCGAACGAAACTTGCTCGGCGGTCATCCTTAACAAGTTGCCTAGAAAACTTGGAGACCCCGGCAGATTCCTTATCCCATGTGAATTTTCTGGCATTAACACATGCAATGCCTTGGCCGATCTCGGTGCAAGCATCAATCTTATGCCGTATTCCGTGTGGAAGGATCTCTCTCTTTCCGAGCTTACCCCAACATGCATGACGCTGAGCTAGCGGACCTTCAATCCACTACACCAATCGGTATCGCCAAAGACGTCCGTGTGTTGGTGGGAAAGTTCCAATTTCCAGCCGATTTTGTGGTTGTTGAATTTGAGCCAGACCCCCGAGTACCTCTAATTCTCGGGAGGTGTTTTCTGAAAACTAGTCGTGCATTAATCGATGTGTACGAGGGTGAAATTACCCTTCGTCGTTGTCGGCAAAGAGGCCATTAACTTTCAACCTGATCAAACTTCGAGGGTACGGGCAAATTCAATCATATGACGGCAAACCGTATTGACGTCATTGATATGGTAGTGAAGCATACTGCAAGAGGTCTTAGGTTTTTTGATTCGGTAGCTATACGGGAAATCACTTCTCCGTGCTTTGATCTATGTTGCTAATTCATCTCTGACCTTAACTCCATTAGAGCAACGTGACTTTCTACTGTTCGAGGAAAGCAAATGCTTTCTCTTGCTCTAGATGATGATAAACTTCACCGGAAGTTGATCTGACTTATTATGATCCCCGGCTGGGGACATTCTCATCTAGAAGCATTCTTTGAACAATGAACCTACGATCCTATTCCAAATTCAAGGAGAACTGTTCCACCAGAAACCCAAGATAGAAATCAAACTTTGTGAAGCAAAAACTGTTAAATCTTCGATGATGAACACCAGAAGTTAGAGGTTGAATTCAAAGGACTTACCTCCCATCTTGAATTTACGCATCTTGGAAGATGACAAACAAGATACCAGTCATCATTGCAAAGGATTAAGTTTGGGGGAGAAAAGCGGATTTGATCAAAGGTTCTTAAGTCCACAGCGAGCCATCGCTTGGAAATTATCCGACATTCAGGGTATTAACCAGGAATTTTGTACCCACCAAAATTCTAATGGGAAGAGGACTATAAACATGCCAGTTCAGCATCAGAGAAGGTTTAATCCAAAATCCACTATGTCAATCAAGAATGACGTTGGAAAAACTTTCTTTGACGCCAAGATTGATTTACCCAATCTCCGATAGTCCATAGGTCAGCCCAGATACATGGTGTGCCCAAAAAGGTGTGGATTCCGGTTGTTCTAAAATGAAGAAATGAGTTGATCCCAACTCGATTGGTTACGGGGTGGCATGTGTGCATTGACTACCACAAGTTAAATGAAGCCACCCGTAAAGCTCACTTCCACTCCCGGTTTATTTATGGATCAAATGCTTGAGAGATTAGCGGGAAACGAGTACTATTGTTTCCTTGATGGATTCTCTGGGTATTTCCAAATTCCCATTGACCCTCGTGATCAAGAAAAGACCACATTTACTTGTCCCTACGGAACGGTTTGCCCCTTTTTTATCCGTCGCATGCCTTTTCGGCTTATGCAATGCAACGGGACCTTTAAAAGGTGTATGTTGGCCATCTTCCGACATGGTTAAAAAGACATGCCCAGGTCTTCATGGTATGACTTCTCGGTCTTTGGGAATTTCCTTTTTAAAAATTTGCCTCTCCCGTCTTGAGAAAATGTTTGCAAAGATTGTGAAGACACCAATTTGTGTCTACTGGGAGAAGAGTGAAGAGCATTTATGGTCAAAAGTGGGCATTGTCTCGGCCATAAAATTTTATAAACAATGGGATTGAGGTTGACAAAAGCCAAAATAGATGTCATTGCAAAATTACCTCATCCCACCACTGTAAAAGGAGGTTAGAGTTTTCTTAGTCATGCCGGTTTTTACCGGGGATTCATAAAGGATTTTCCACAATATCTCCGACCAATGACTCATCTTCTCGAGAGAATACTCATTCATCTTATCATAATGAATGCATCCAAGCTTTCACAAACGTTAAAGAATAAATTAAGGAAGCTCCGATTTGATTGCCCCCAAACTGGGATTACCATTTCGAACTTATGTGCGATGCAAGTGATTACGGCCATAGGGGCAGTTATGGTGGGCAACGTCATGAAAAACACTTTCTGCCTATCATTATGCTAGACAAGAAATGCCGAGGCTGAATCTAATTTACACAAGACGGGAAAAGGAAATGTATAGCCGTGGTGTATGCATTCGAAAAATTTGTCTTATCTTATCATGAACAAAAGCATAGTGCATACGGGACCATTCCGCTTCTCAAGTATCTCTTTGCCAAAAAGGGATGCTAAAGCGAGATTGCTCCGAGGGGTCTCCTCCTCCAGAATTTAAACTTTAAGTTCTTGACACAAAAGGAGCGAGAACTCGCAGGCCCCGATCATCTGTCCCGATTAGAAAACCCCGTATGAAAACATTCTCGACCCTAAAGAAATTAATGAACTTTTCTCTCTCGAGACGTTAAGTATGGTGACTTTTCGTGGTGATTCTAGTACCCCGTGGTTTGCCGACTTTGCAAATTACCACGCGGGTAACTTCGTTGTGAAGGGCATGTCAACCCAACAGAAAAATAAGTTCTTCAAGGACGTGAAACATTATTTTTGGGATGACCCCTTCTTGTTTAAAATTTGTGCGGATCAAGTGATCAGGCGATGTGTGCACGGCAAGGAAGCTCTCGACATTCTCGAGGCTTTGCCACAATGGACCACCGGGGGGGGACATCATGTGTGCAAAACCTAACGCCCAAAAAGATCTTTGATTCTGGATTCTTTTGGCCACCATTTACAAGGATGCCCACGAGTTTGTCAAAAACTATGACTCGTGCCAACGACAAGGAAAAACTTCGCAACGGGATGAGATGCCTCAAAAACTCCATCAAGTTTTGTTGAAATCTTTGTACGTTTGGTTGGCATTGACATTATGGGCCCTGTTCCGTCTTCAAGAGGGAACCAATATATTTCTCGTGATGCGTTGACTACTTGTCAAAATGGGTTGAATGCGAAGCGCTCCCCACCAATGATGACAGAGTCCGTTTGCAAATTCCTAAAATCTCTCTTCGCCAGATTTGGTTTGCCCCTCGAGCTATCTTAAGTGGATCGCGGACTCATTTCTGCAATGACCATTTGCAAAGGTCATGCAAACAGAAATATGGAGGCACTCACCGTCTCTCCACCGCGTATCATCCTACAAACAAGTGGGAAGTCGAGGTGTCAAATCGTGGTTTGAAAAGTTATCCTTGAAAGGACCATTAGGTGGAAAACCGTGCCTTCCTGTCGGACAAACTAGATGTTTGCACTATGGCCTTCCGCCACAGATTTACAAAACGCCCATCAGGTAGTACTCCTTACAAGCTTGTGTATGGAAAGGCATGCCATCTTCCGATCGAGCTTGAGCACAAAGCCTATTGGGCCTTGAAACAAGCAAACTTTGATCTTTCTACTGCGTTTGATCACCGGAAAGTTCAACTCAATGAACTTAACGAACTTCGTGATCATGCCTATGAGAACTCATTGATCTATAAGGAAAAAACAAAGAGAATTTCAATGACTCCAAGTTCAAAATAGCGTTTTCACGTTCGGTGATCGAGTCCTCCTCTTTTTTTAATTCAAGATGAAGATTTTCTCGGGCAAACTAAAATCCGTTGGAGTGGGACCATTCACCATCACTCATGTCTTTTCCCCTTACGGCAACTGTTGAGCTATCTCAGCCTTCGGGGCCGAATTTCAAAGTGAATGGTCATCGTATTAAGCACTACTTTGGAGGGGACGTACCACAATTGGTAGTCCCAGATCTCCAGACATTCCCCATAATCCAATAAATTCAGGTGACGGGTCAAGCGTCGGGACCTTAAACAAGCGCTTCGTGGGAGGCAACCCATGCTTATCCGTAGTTGTAATTGTATGAATAAGTGTTGTTTGTTGTGTGAGATAGCTTGTCTTTTCTATCACCCGTGTTTCGTGTTGTTGTTGTTGTCCAGGATTACCCGGATTGTGAAGGCTCTCGTATTCTCGGTTTTGTCTATTCAATCACTCGAGCTTCAAATCCTCAGCTTCATTTTGGGAATCCCGATATCCTAATCTAATCGACTAACGTTTTATCATTTGGCATACTTCATAAACGGCCTTAGGATAACGTAGTACCCTTCAAAACATCGAGGACGATGTTTAGTACTAGTTTGGGGGGGGGTATCTTCGATTTGATTGTTGCCTGCAGCATTGTTACCACGTAATCCCGTATTTTCACCAAAATTTTTGCAAAAATACCAAAAAAAAAAAATGAAAAAATTAAAAAATTTTCAAAAAAATAAAATAAGTGTTTTGTCACAGTTTTGACTTTTCTTTTGGGGCTAGGAATGAGACTAATTTTATGCTCGATCGGGCGTATTGAGCCCTAGCTAGTTCCTTCAGGCCGAGCTTTCACGAATTCTATTGCTTTGAATTTTAAAAAGGTTGAAGAACAAGAAATGATAGAGTTAAAATAAAAGTTCTATGTGTTAAGCAAAGAATCGTCTTCAAAACTTATATGAATAACTTGTGTTCTTTTTCTCCCATAAGCTTCTAATCCACCTAATCATACGTGCTCAATTCAATTCAACTAAGTCAATCGATGTTTTCAGAAAAAGCTTCAAATTTGTAACTTGATTCTTTAAAAGCAAGGTTTTGAAAGATAAAATGCCAAAGAAGCATGAATGAAGTATGAATGCAAAAATGCACGAATATTGTAATTATGCCAATGAAGCATACATTTGATCATATGGAGCTAGTATATATGGGTCGTGATATCCCACTCTGCTAACCACTGATGGTGGGGTTCAAACTAAGAGTCTTTCTTTAACCTTCTAGGGATTTGGTGTGTTGTGATATCTCACTTGGAAGAAAGGTCTAGGTGAGGGTTCAAACTAAGACACCGATCCTTAGCCATATTAGGAAGAAGGTGTTGATGTGATTTCCCACTACGCTAGCAACGGGGTGGGTTTTCAAACTAAGAACAGCTGGTCGTTTTGTTGTGATATCCTACTTAGGGCAGCGTAGGCCTAGGTAGGTGTTCAAACTAAGCAACACATTCCTAGCTTTAAGAACTTATGAAAATGATAAATATGTTGCAAAAAGTTCTATGGTTTAAAATCAAGTTACAAGTTCCTAATAAGTTGTTGCTTTGAGTCGTGATTCATCTTGAATTATGACTATGAAAATAAGTTGATCTATGGTAAAAACAAGCACACACATTCAAATCATATATCCATGTTGGGAGTAAAAAGTTCGCAAGTCATAAGTATGAGGGCTTAACGTCTAAACTTATAACGACAATGATCTTGTTTAATTGCTTAGCTTGGGACTTGTGAAAAAATCAGGGACGATGAAATTATCCGTCATGACGTCCGTGGATTATTCTACGAACGTTTCTCATTCTATGATCCCATTGTTGATAAATAAAGGAAGTCAAACATATAAATAAATAAAAAAACTATATATATATATATATATATAATAATAAAATAAAATAAATTTTTTTTTTAAGTAGTTGTGTAAATATAAAAATTGGTGAGAACCGGGACTTGTCGAGGCTATTGATTCTTTTATTTCCTTTGATAAACGC